>JBAMHX010061109.1:0-16826 GCA_037177515.1 Pseudomugil tenellus
CGCCTTGAGACGACATTGTTGTGAAATGGCGCTATACAAATAAAGTTGAATTGAATTGAATTGAATTGAATTGAATTTAATTGAACCATCTGAACTTCATTTGAAGCTGTTTGATGTAATAATGGCAGCAGAGCTGAATCCCTGTGCATCACCACGCCAACCCATCGAAAAATCATTGCCTTGGCGAAATTTAGCAACAGCATACAAAAACAAAACATGAAACACAAAACCAAGAGCGTAGCAACCAGAATCTGAACCACCATTGCCCCTACTGGGTCCAATTTGTCCTGCAACCAAGCGTTAGCTGACCAAGCAACACCTTCTGATGGACCAAATGCATCTCTAATAAGCTTCAAAGCATCTACAACACTATTATAAAAATTATCAGGAATTAAGGTATAACAAGCATCCCCAGTCAAATTTAACGCCTCACAGAAACCTCCTTGTTCAGCTAGAATGTAATCCAGAGCCATGTCATGTTTCAACAAAGTCAGTCTATGACTCTTCTGTGTATTAGATAAAAACCGAAATCCCTTGATGGTCTCATTGGCAAATCCCTGCAGGGTATAAGTGATATTATCAATGTGATCTGCCAAAAACGTCACCCCATACCATGGAAAGAGACCACTACCCCACTTCTCTCCTAAACTTATCCACCAATGATACGATTCCAGATTATGAAATTGTGCCAATTCCCTTTTCTTCCTACTAACCGAAGAAGATCCGGACTGAACCTGTTCATCCTCATGTCCACGTACTATGGAAGGAACCTCGTACGGCAGTTTTAGTGTCGCCATATAGCAACATCCTGTCCATCCATGTGGTAAATATATATATGCTTTATCCCCACACACCCACCAAATGTCCTTAAAATTTCCTATAGTCACATTCACTGGCAAAGTCTGATTTTTAACTAGTAAAGTTCTACTTTGACTCTTAATTGGCGCATGAAAAGTCACCATATATTGGTCATGGGCCGATTTTTCCCTTCGTGGCTTGAGTTGCATCGTATAAGAATCACAGTCCGATATTCCCATAAATGTGTCTTGTCTACTATGAGTATTATCAGAACAGAAAAAGTATTGCGCTGGTTGAGACTTCACAGTCAGTGCCTTAGGAACCACACTCTTCAAAGGATCATATCTATCGAGCAAATTAATATACGGGAGATCCGTCAGCCAAGAGCACTGAGCCTTAGGGCGAAACAAATGTATCGAGAAAGCCATGACCTCATCCCACGTTGATTGTTGTTTATATAAAAGCCACACCAAAGCATGCATCTGGCAGGCCCCTGCCAGTGGTTCAGGGAAAGTTTCTAGAATAGCTTGCCACGTCCCAGGGGCTAGAACTCTCACTACCCAGGGGCAAGTCACATTTTGAGCCGCTCTCCCGGCATGAGTCAACTGCAGAAACCACAAGTTCCTACTAGCCCCCATGGGTCTGTAACCTGTAACGCCGAGGAATCAAATCCATACGGTTTCCATGTAGCATCTCTCCTTTGCACGGAATGACTCCATTCAACCCTGTCCTCTATGTCCTCAGTTACTTCCAACTCTAACAGATCCACCATTTCAGTATCGTCATCTAATATTAGACTCCTTAGATTAGATTCCTTTCCCTGTGACCGTACGTTACCTTCATCCATCGTGAACTTTTTTGTGACCGGAACTACTCCACCATCAGACAAGTTCATACATGAGTTAATGCTCTGCTGGGTCACCTTTAATTGTGGTTTCGGCGTTAAAGGTGGTCTCTGAGTCACAAAGACAGTACTTGTTATCCTGGTGAATGAAGTCTAAGAGATTTCACTGAGATTTTGTTTCCTACCTGATGTTAAAACCCCAGTCGGAGGCAAAATGGTCATATTAGCGTCTTGGGCAGCTGCTGGAGTTATGACTGTAGATACAATTGTTCGATTGTTGTCTGTCACGCATGTGGTAACTTTTGTTGTCTGCTGATGCCCAGTCTGTGTGACAGGGACTGTCACCTGGGTAACGGTGGTACTCTTTACTACAACCTCGAGTACTTTCGAAGGGTCACGAATTATGGGCTTAAATGGAACTGTAGGCGGAGCTGTCGTATTAGTTATGGGAGTAAGAGATGTCAAAATCGACTGAGTTGGTGTTACCTGTGTTGTTCCCCGACCTGTTTGGAGAGGTGATGCCACGGTTGTCAGCCTTTCTAATGTTTTTATTTGTGGTTGTGTCCAAACTTGCCTCCTTTGACTTCTCCATCAATCTCACAATTTTAATTGTATAGGGTGGGTCTCGGCCATAGCAATAGTACTTATAGTCTCCCTCATATTTAGGCTGAAAATCTAGCAGCCCGTGGCTGCAATCTCCCTTTTTCTTCACTAGTTGGTGATGGCTAATGAATACAAATTGGTCTGTGGATAAGGGTCCCTAGAGCTCCAAGAGATAACCCTGATTATCTAACCACTGCACTCTCAGCTCCTCACCATTGTCTCCTATGGGCCGAGGAAGCTGGCTGACATATTTCTGGGGCCTGTTGTGATTCAATAGCCCTAAACTTTCTTTCCTGGCTGTCAGCCGCCCAAGCATGACTGACATCATTACTAGGAGAATGCTTTCTGTCCTCTGGACTCTCGTCATTGTGATCTGTCTCCCTATCAGGAGGCCGGCCCTGAAAAACTACACCGCCTTGTCCGCCTTCTGACTCTGTGGGCGGGCTTTCTTTTCTTGTGGAACTTTAAGACAGGGTGATAAAATGTACCACGTTGGGGAACCTTTAACCTGGACTGCAGTTCCAGTACTGCGCACAACCTCGAATGATCCTTGGCAGTGTTCATGAAACCACTTTTCTCCTAAACACCCTTACGAACACCCTGTCGCCGGGTCGTACTGTGTTACTTCCTTGTTCGTCAAGTTTCCCTTCCACCTCTTCTTGTTTCTGCCTGTCAGACACATAGGTGGATAGAATCTTATGTAGTGTTGCCATGTATTTAACATAAGCGCACATGTCCTTGTAGAGGCTTTCCTCTTCCAAAAGGGAAAGGCTTGGACCCTTTCCACTTGTCCACAAACAGGGCATTGGCATCTTTTTGCCCGTCATCCATTCATGAGGTGTCAAACGTAAATCGTGAAGTGCGCTAGATCGACAGGCCATCAAACCTAATGGAAGTGCATCTACCCAGTTTGTTGGCAGATTTTAAGAATGGGGTCACAAATGCCTTGGCTTTTTGGAGGAAATACGGCGCCTAGACGCTGCTCAATTCCTCATTTTTGTAAAATTAGCCTCACTGTTTTGCCCACAAACTCCTTCCCATTATCTGAAGAGATTCAATCAGAGAGTCCCCACCTAGTTAGGACTTCACGACACAAAAACTTGGCAACCGTCTGAGCATCCTTGTGCTTTGTTGGAAATGCTTCAGTATATCGCGAAAATCTGTTTACGACAACTAGCATGTAGCGTTTGCCCCCAACCAGTTATATCATGTCGACAAAGTCTATTACCAGCTCGCGCATTGGGCCTGTTGGCATCGGAATGTAACCAAGAAAAACTTTTACACCTCTACGCACATTATTTTTTAAACAGATAACACATCGGCTGATGACATGATCAATCTGTTCAAGTAAATATGGAACCCAAAATCCATATTCTTTTGTGATCTTCCTCCTGACCTCCCCCCTTGCCACGTGGGCTAAACCATGGTCTTCCTGGATCATGAGGCCCAAGAGGTCTGGAGGGGCAACTATCAGGCCCTCATGATTACGCCACAAACCAGTAGCATCCTGAGTAGCTCCCCTGTCCTGCCACAGCTTTTTATCTACCTCAGACGCTGCCTCTTGCAAAGCGATAATGTCTTTCAAAGTGATTTTTTCCTCCAAGTCTAAGCTATGTGTCACCAGAAGGATATTGCCTGGTTTGTTTGCACCTGTAACAGCCTTGCCAGCTTCATCTGCTGCTCTATTACCCTTCGAGACTCGGGATACATCTGTCTTATGAGCTACACATTTAGCTATTGCTATTTCTTTCGGCTTCATCATTGCATGCAGGAGCTTCATTATCTGGTGACAGTGCTGAATAGGTGAACCACAAGACTTCTTAAACCCTCAACCTTTCCACAGAGAACCAAATAAGTGGCTTACATTATGTGCATAAGGCGAATCTGTGTAGATTGTTACCCACTTGCCTTCGGCCAACAGGCATACTTCTGTTAAACCAACAAGCTCAGCAAGCTGAGCGGATGCTGGCTGTGGCACAATTTCAGCATTTTCAACTACAAAGCTATCACCTTGAGCCTTTACCACAGCATAGCCTGCACACAGCTCATTTCCTACACGATAGCAGGAGCCGTCTGTTCACAATTCAAGATCTGTGTTCTGCAACGGAAGAGGCTGCAAATCGTTTTAGTTTTGGAAATTTCTCTGCTTCCTGAAGGCAGTCCTGCAGCTCCCCATCCCATGTAGTCGGCAAATGCTCCACTGGATTTAGTGTCTCACACCTGACTAAAGTTACGTCTTCCTGCTCCAGAAGCTAGTGATAATCCCTCATGCGAGAGATAGTCAAGGTGTATTTGCCATAGTTTAAAAGATTTCTAAGGCTTTAGTCGGTAAGTATTGTTACTGGATAACCCATCGTAACACCTTTACTGTACATCAAATGGACCCCTACTAGTGCTCTGTAGCACAGTGGCAGTCCTAGCTCTACCTGTGAAAAAGCTTTCGAGTAATAAGAGACTGGTTGAGGTCTAGTCCCCACTCCTGTTGGCTGACAAAGAACTGCACACGCATAGCTGCCACTGGTGGATGTAGACACGTATAGAAGAAAGTTCTTAGAATAGTCAGGAAGGACTAAGGCTGGAGCTTCCTGCAGTCTTTGCTTAACAGTCTCAAAGGCCAATATACCATCTTGCATACATGTGAGATTGCTATGGAGGTGGGAGCTTCCTGAGTCTTTAATCATTGCTCTCAGAGGCCCTATTAAACTAGCGTAGTCTTCCACCCATGTGCAAGAGTAGCCAGCAATCCCTAGAAATGTCATAATTTCCCTCACTGTTTTGGTTTTAGCATACCACTCAATGCTGAGTGGTATGCTAAAACCTCTTGTCTTCCTTGAGACAGCTTTTGACTCTTCTGGACCTGTAGGCATCCCTAAACAAAGGTCATTTCTCCTGCTGAATAGACCTCTAAATAAAGGATATTTCTTATACCCTATGCATAAAACCTTAAAAGAAATTTGGATTTTAATAAGTGATAGTGTGCTTTATTAGTTTGTTTCTGATATGACCTAAGAACGATGCTTGAATCAGAAACATCACGTCCATAGTGCACGTTGTGCACCAGTCAAAAAGAAAATAAAATGGTTTGCATCAATAATCCCAAAAATTTATCTTTAAGCTTATACCTGGAACTATAGATGATTAAAATGGGATTTCAGGAATTCCCTTTTTAACCAAGAACTAAGATCACACTTTATTTTACTTCATCATACAAAACTCTTTGCTCTGAAATTTAACCTTAATACCCACACCAGCCTCCCCACTTTCCAAGGGAGGGGGGAAAAAGGATGACGCGCAAACCCGGCCGTGGCCAGAAAGAGCGTCCTGTGACCTCTGACAACTTAAACCCATGGCCTGATACAGAAACAGAAAGCTTCTCAAGGTGATGTTTCTTCCTTACAGACAAATGAATCTTAAGAATCCCAAAACATCCTATCAGTGGCTTTTGTTTACTCAGACAAACTTTCTCAGCCTGCCAAAAGAAAATATTTTATAGAAAATCCAGCTTTCAACCGTAAACATCTCTTTATCTCCACTTCAGTATGTCCATTCGTGAACTCTTGGCGTCACAAATGCGTTCAGAGACTGATGGAGATATTTGAAGTTTTCAGTTCAAGAAACCAGATGAGTCTCCAATTATCTCATCTTATGTTCAACTAGCAATCTGGAAACAAATATTTTCTAACCAGTCAAATCTTCACAGTCTGGCAGTCAAAGGGAGCTCTCATCTCCCCAGTTTGCCACTTTGACGTCATACGCAAACATTTTCACATTTCCATTCATACCCACACTCGGTGCCCTACTCAGACAAAGGACAAACATGTGTTAATTGAGGATTCTCAGACATACACAGAAAACTTCTTCAGTTCTTCATCTTAAATTTGAAAAAAACCCTTGTTTATTAATTAGACTGCAAATTCCTTTTTTCTATGGTTTTAAAACCTTACCACAGCTCTCTTGAGGCTGTGAGTTTTACCCATGTTTTCATAAGGAATTCTTGTTTTATAAAACATTCTCTTCTCTGCAGCTTCTGTTTTTTTTTGCTGTTTTCGAGAATTTCCTTTTTCCAAAATGCTTTTTTTCTCTCTCTTTTTTTTAAAAACTAGCATAACATCCCTAATTTGTTTAGCCCTGGGTCAAAGGTCAGTCATTACAACACTAAGGATAAAGTTACTAGTTAGACATATGTTTGTTTCAAAGGGGCAATTTCCTGTTTTACACTGGAATCGCTTTTCTCTTCCAGTCAGATTTAGGCATAGCTTTGGAGCTTCATTGCAGATAGAGCAAGAGACATGTTTATCAGTTTAAATGTATTTTTCGGGTGTCCATGCACATTTTCTGTGTGCGCGTGAACATGTATTTTGTGTATTTGCTGGTGTTGTTTGCTGATTAGAGAAAGAGATAAAGGAGGAACAGAAATGTGACACTTGGTTCAGCTGTGTGTGTGTTCGTTCGTGCGTGACCTTGTTATCAGCGATGTACGTGGTCCTGCAGAGATTTCATCCAAAGATGTCTTTGACCCCACTAAAAAAAAAAACTGCGGCCTGGCCTCAGTGGCCACTCAGTTCCATAGTCCAAAAGTCTCTTTAGAGAGTAATTGACCAGCCCTTGTCTGGCGTGCCTGTGTTGTGTTTTCAAAACACCAGGTTGCTTTTTCACTCAGCTCAGGTCCGATGACCTTTGGAAAGCAAAGTTTTCACTCTCAGTCCAGAAATTCAGTCCACATCCATGCATGGAGTCACCCCTACTTTTGGAAGCAGTGAGAGGTGCAGTTGGACCTTAGAATCACATTTCTGGCTTATCTTTCAAAGCTCTTCCAAACTGGATCGGTTCTCCTGCAGCATTGGGGTGGTGTAGGAGGAGACAATGTTGTCGGGTCTCAACTTAGAATCCACGGACACCACCTGATCATTGTCAGTCATGTGTTGTGGGGTTTTGCTCAGACATGTGGATAAAGCAAAAACAATCTGTTAGTTTAAAGCTTGAAATGTGAAACAGTAGAGTCAGTTTGCTTAGAATTCTCTGTGTCTCTGGTCTTTACCGTTATCAGTCATGTGTGACCTTCGTCTCTTGGAAAACCTGCTTTATTATGAGCATCTTCTTAAATCTGTTAGCAAGTCAAATGTTTTAGTATTGTCTCACACTCACACATTTTAATAACGTCTCCATTTGAGACTTTAATTCATATCTCACTCTTTTGTTTTGACACTTTATATCTCACTCTTTTTGTATGAGTATAATTTTTCTTTTTTATCTTAATCAACCCTTTTCTGGTAGTTTTTTTATACTGTCGGACTGAAAATGTCCTCAGCAGGAAAACAAACAATCTTTACTCAAACCAAGTCGACGCTCATCTGCATGCTCTCAGCCATTCTTTATTCAACATAAAGTTAAAGATTTTTCTCCTTGTGTCAGGAGAAATAACCTGGTGTCTTGAGCTGGTCCTGCTAAAAACCCATGTCTGACCTTGTGTGGAGACTGGGGGGAATTCCCTCAAACTTAGAACTGCTGGACGTCTCCGGCAGAGCTGATCTGTTCTCTGGCGGACCAATGCCTCACCCCACTATCCTATTGTGGAGAACCTTGTCACAATCTCAAGGACAAGGACAGAAAAAGAGATGTGCGTCGCTTACCAGTCGACGCACAGGATGAGACGCAGGAACAATCCTGGCAGAGCAGAGCACAAATCAGGCGAAGGTCCTCCTGAACAGAAGCTGGATGTTATCATTCTCTGAATCTTCCTTGCTGTCACTATTGGTGTCAGAGCTGTCTTCTCCTAGGTCCTTCTTTCTTGAAGTTTTCTCTCCTCGCCACTCTGCTCTGGCCAAAAGTCGTCTGATCTCAGGGTCGTATCCTCCCGTCCTCCTGTCTAGCCCCTTTCCAGCTTCAGGGCACTGGAAAAGCCTTTTACTTTTGACGCTTGGATACATGTTTATTGTGGTCTCTGCTTGGCCAGTCTCAATTATCCTCTCCAATTATCCTACCGGTTTGAGACCAATTAACTTCAGGGATTGGTTATTCAATTAATTTTGTCACTAATATCAAAATAAAGTCGTCTTCTTCTTAAAACCTACCAGTTCGAGTCAAATAAACCTGTCTGAGTTCTATTTAAATAACTTTAATCACTAATTTCTAGATAAAAAGTTAACTTTCACAAGGATTCCAAATAACTCATGGCTTATGAATCTTTTGGAAAATTGGGCCCCTTTCCAGGATTTGTATGGTATTTTTCAGTATCTATCATTACTAGTCAAACTTTTTTAACTCTTCTTCATAAATTCTTTTTCCTTGTATTCCTTTTTACTAATTTCTGTTTTATAAATGCATTTTTCATTCCTTAATTACTTAACATCAGCTCTCCCCCCTTGAGTTCTTGTATTGCCAGCAATAAAGAAGACAAACCTAGGTTGAAATCAAACAAAAATAAAACGAACAAAAAGTAAGAATTTAGACAGAACCAATCCCACAGCCACTTTTCACAACTCCTACAAATCTCCACACAGCTACCAGAGTGACTCCTATAAGAAAAAAATGTACACACCCGTCAGTTGAGTGAAGGTTTGCAGTGCAGGAGACACTGTCCGTCGCTGGATTTGTGACACCAATTGATGTGAATGTTACGGGCCCCAAACTCAGGGGTTACTGTAGCAGTAATTGCAACCTGAAAGATACGGTAATAGGTAAGAGCATTGATCACACGAGTGCTGCCATTCACATCCAGATTGCGTTTTTTAATTGTTCTTTAACAAAGTTATTTCACAGTGTACAGTTAAAGTGAAATTGTCCATCATATCACAAAGTTCCATATCTTTATCCTTACAGATAACTATTTGCTTCAATGTAACACCACTAGGTAACCTCTCACTTAACTACTCTAAGACCATAATGTGGTAGTGCATTATACAGGACTATTCAACTGTAATTAGGCTTTACTACATTTAGCTGCTTCACATATGGGCTAAACACTAAAATATACAATGTTAGTATTTCCATATTTTAAACTAGCACAATTAAATTACTTACAAAACTATAAAACTTAATTTCAATGCAATATCAACCAAACATCTTATTATTTCCTACATAACCACATATTGTTGACAAGTATTCAAGTTCCTCCTCTTTTAAACCTGAACTCAGTAACATAGAGGCTCATAAAAGAGTGTCAATTATCCTAAAAATCAACTAAGGAGACTATAAAAGCAAATAAAAAATAAGCTCCATAGTGGGAGTTCACGAACTATCCCTGCAACTATCGATTTCGGTCACAAAATCTCGCGGGATTTCCCAGACGTGGGAAACTGGGCTCCCAGTTAAAACAGCGACTAAATAACCATCGTAGAAAACAATTAGAAAACAATTAATAACAACCTAACAAAGTTATTTCTGGCATGTTTCACTGTGTACTAACCTGAAAGATACAGTAATAGGTAAGAGCACTGATCACATGAGTGCTGCCGTTCACTTCCAGATTGCGTTTGGATCAAACAGGAAGTTCCACCACAAATAGCAACCCAGGGGCAACACCTCCCGAAATAAAGGTTCCACTTTACCTTCACGGCTCTGTACCCTCAGTTACATTCAGGAAAGCAACTAAATACAATGTATAAATAAACTGTAACTAAATAGTATTACTTTACCAACTACTAAAAACAATGTGGTGACTCACTTTTCAGGTGCACCACATGAAGGCAAAAGGGGTTGTCGTCAAGCAGTTTGAGGTGGAAAGAGGTTCTGGATGCCAGACTTTATTGAATAAAAGGTTTATTACAAAAAGTTAGGCATCAAACAGATCTGCAGATATCTTTGAAGACTCCAAAGGCCAGGTGTGGAAATCTCACTGAGCTGTGTGTGGTGACAGTTTATATAGGGTGCAGACAAAGACATTCCTCAGTCTAGTTCAGGGGTCTCAAACTCAATTGAACTGGGGGCCGCTGGAGGCAGAGTCTGGGTAAGGCTGGGTCGCATAAGGGTTTCACAAGAAAAGTGCTGATAAAACATTCCAATGTTCTCAAATACCTCTATTTTTAACACAAAATAATTAATTAAATAAACAAATAAAAATGATCAGACAGCAGATACAGACGACTGAAGAAACCATATGTTAACTGACTGACTGGCTGATTAAAGAAATTAATTATTTTTATTCATTTTCAAATGTCTGTATTAATAGCTATTTAGCCTTTAACTTTCTGAACATTAATAGCAGTATTAGTCCACAAGCTTTGTGTCCAATGCTTCCAAAGACAGGATGAGTACCTTATATCACTCTTAGAGACATCAATAAGAGACATAATAATTGCATTCTTGGATCCATTCAATCTGCATATGAACATATACATAAGATTTCTCAGAACAGCTTTAAAGGTGGGCACATTGTTTGTTACAAACATTTCACTGGCACTACTCCCCCCGCGAATTTTTAACACAATTTTCAGTGCATCATAAGCCACCTGAAGTTTTTTCATTTTCATTGTACTGAATTTACACCATAAGTGGGCAGTATTTAGTGAAGTGCAATACATTTTAAACAGTTGTATTTTAACATCAGTTGTGCATATGCGGAACCTGCGAGACAGCATGTTTGCCTGCTCATACAGTTTAGTACACTAACGCTGCACATCATCATCATCACAGAGGTCTTCTTGTATCACATGTCCCAAATATCTGACCTTTTCTACGACTGCTAGTGGTTCCCCTGCCAGAGAAAAGGAAGGATAAGAACGCTTCAAATCTTCCTTAGTTCTAGCAATCAGTATTGAACTCTTCAGTGAGTTGAATTTAATATCATGCATTACTCCAAATTGAGAGCAAATGGTAAGAAGCTGCTGCAGTCCAGCACTAGAGGGAGACAGTACCACCAGATCATCAGCATAAAGCATATGATTGATGAGACTATCCCCCACCAAGCAACCAGTTCTACAATCCTTCAGCTTTCGGATATACTGTCCATGTACAGACTGAATAAAAGTGGGGACAGAATTCCACCCTGCTGCACTCCATTCAAGGTTTTGAAGGGTGTGGACGTACTCATCCCCCACTTAACTTGCATGGTTTGGCGAGAGTACCAGAACTGTAGCACTCTGATTAGACATGAGGGAACACCACGCTCATGAAGTTTACCAGACAGCTTCCCATGATTGATACGGTCAAAGGCCTTTGACGCATCCAAGAAACACATAAAAACAGTGCTATTACGTGATTTGTACCTATAGACAATTTCCTTCAGTGCATAAATACACAGATCTGTTCCATGTTTATCCTTAAAACCAAACTGATTGCCGGCTGAGCATAAATAATCTAGAGGCCTATCCATAAGAATCCTTTCTAGTACGTTGGAAATTATACTTGCAAGTGCAATCGGTCTATAATTATCCATGCAAGTTAACTTACCAGTCTTATTTTTAACAACAGGTACTAGCGAGACAGATAACATGGATCTAGGAAGTGTGCCATGTCTCCTTAGCCCAGAAAAGCATAGAGCAAGTAACACCGAAATACACTGGCTAGCATTTTTCGGATGTTCTGCTGTTATTGTATCCTGTCCAAAAGCCTTATTATTTTTAAGTCTCTCAATAGCATAGCATACTTCATCTGGCTGGATAACGCTCCCACCATTATGAGGTATTTCACCTATACTAAACACATCCCTCTTCACACAGTTAAACATCTTCTCATAATTACTCTTCCTAGCTCTGCAATATTGTCAGGGTCAGTAACAGCATCAATGTTAGTAGGCAGTGGCACCCTGCTGCTGTTTAGTACCTTCACCTCCTTCCAGAACTCATAAACATTTTTAGTTTGTAACTTTTTTCGCCATAGAGTTTGCCCTCATTGTCTGTTCATTCCTCTTTATAAAATGCAGAGCATATTTGAATCTAGCATTAGTTCGCACCTTATCTTCACAGACTTGGCCATGTCTGGGTTTTCCCACTAAAACCCATCTTCTGAATGAATCTCTAGCCTCCGTATGAACATCGTGAACATAATCATTCCATCCTGGTCTCACTAAATGTGGTTTCACCATTTTTTTTTCTTAATGGTTTACTTCCATGAACGAGACAGTTCACAATTACTCATACATTGCAAATATATACTATTGTGATTTTCATTTGTACAGTTATTGTTCACAGACATAAGTGCACCGGAGGGCAATTCAACATATCTCAAAAGCACATCAGTCAACATCCTGTAATACTGCAGATCATCTTCTGTAAGCCTTGTCCAGTCCAACCTCATACTTGGATCATGTTTGTCTGTACAGATGAGCTCAGACCGGGTAGGGGAGTGAACCCTCCTCGTTCTGGGGTTTAATGGTTGTTCTGGGGTCCCCCGGGGCTGTGCGCACTTGGCGGTTGTCTGGGTGGGGGTCATGGCTGCCTTGCTACTTGGACGGCTCTGTGTCTGGGAGGTGGAGCAGTGAGTGGGTCAGTGCCTGGTGCCACCTGTGGGTGAGTGTATATCGGGGTGGGTTGCATGTGTGGAGTGGTGGGTATGTAGAGGGGTTGCTGGGAGAAGGTGGTGTCGCATGGTGGGGTGTTTGTTGGGGATTTGTGGAGGTTGGTTGGGGTTGGGTGTGTGTCTGTGCAGGGGTGGTGTACAATTGGGTTTTGAGGGATAGGAGAGGGGGGGTGCTGGTGGAGCAAGACTGAGAGCGTGTGTGCATATGCGGGAGAATGGGCTGGTGGGATGATGGGGTGGGACTGTGGGGTCCCTTTGGTGGGCCTGGTGGGGCGAGGAAGGGGGGGCTGGAGTCTTCATCCCCCACATATGATGGATGGGTGCCCTCTGGGTCTGCTGGCGGCTCTACGGTGAAGATGGCTGTGGGCTCTGGTGGTGGTGGTGGCAGTGGCTTTGGGCGATGCCTAAGGCGGGGGCCCTGAGGAATGGGAGGTGCCTAGTGCTGATAGCGGCTCTCATTCCAGAGGGGAGCATACTCTTACCTCCTTGGGCTCCTCACTCTTTCCACTCACCAGCACACACATTAATAGGGACATGGTGGGCGGTTACGCTTGCTGGGTGGACCATTAGGGTGGCCCCTATTGCTGCACTCGGTATCCAATCGCCTCTCAGTTTTAAACATAAACACAACTACTATAGATAGCAAACATACAGCTCTTGGGGGGTAGGCCACGGAATGGATGGTGGACGGGACTACTTAGGTTGGCCTGCCCCCAGCATGATGTGGTCCGTGCCCCTCAATTTTAGCTACGGACAGTGCACCTCACAATTTTTAATGGATGGGGCGAGTGGGGGGTGACATGGTCATTTTTACACCCCCATTCCCTGGGCTGGTCTTGCTTGGGCCTCGATCGTGGCAAGCTGTTGCCAATACGCCTGAAGCTTGGGCTGGCTTGGCCGGTGGAGGTCGATGTGGACCCTGCAGGGTACTGGGGTTGCTGTGCGAGTGGGGGTAGGTTGTCTTTTGGCCTTCTTGCCCTCTTGCCTGCCAGGGGGTGAGGGTGAGGTGGTGCATGGGAAGATGGATGTGTGGGTGAATGGGAATGTGTGCTTTTTAGGAGGGGGTCACCGGGAGGGTTGAGCGAGTGAGGTGAAGGGGTAGGTGGGATGGGAGATGCTGGGTGGAGAAGGGAGGAGGGGTTGGTGTGGATGGGTCACTGTACATGTGTGTGACTGTGTATGGGGGTGTGTGTGGAGTGGCGCAAAGTGCACTGGGTGTGAGTATAGATGTGTGTTAGCCTGTGGGTTTGGAGTGGTGGTGGTTGGATCCGTGTGGATGGGTGTATGTGTGAATGGGGGGCATTTGGTGTGCCGAATGACGGGCTGGTTTCTGTCTGGTGGTGGGCTTGGGGCCCTGGACAGGCGCTGGCATTGGCTGGGTCCTCGGCCTTTGGGGGTAGGGAGGGTTGCCTCCGGGTTTTTGGGGCCCTGGGCCCTTTGCCCTGCAATTGCCGGCCTGGACCCGCAGGGGTTCGTTTCCCCGGGCTATGGGGGCTTTGGCCGGGACCACCCTGTCCCGCCTTCTGGGTGGACCGTGGGCTGATGCTGGGGTGGGATGGCTGGGGTCATTGTTTGGGACTGTCTGCCATTTGTCCTGGTCTTGTGGTCCTGGCCTGCCTCTGACCTTCTGAATAGAGGAGGATACCTGAGCGTGTTCTCTTTCCTGTGAGCACTTTTTCACTTTGTATGTTTTGCATCACGGCACTGATAGCACCAATCTTTCCTACGTATGGGCCTCAAATTTTTATTCTGTGTATATGTGTGTATATGGTTGGATTGCGGTTCTCTTTTGTGATGTGTATATCTGTCTCTTCTTTCTATGTTGTTTGTTTTCTCTTTCCCTTTCTCCTTTCTTCTTGTTCTTTTTCTGTCCCCTCCAGTGTGTCCAGCAGTGCATTAAAATCTTGACGAGCAATGATGTAACTAAAATAAATAAAGAATTCAGATCATCAAAAGGAACTTTGTATATTCATATATACATATAGTTCCTCTTGACAAAGCAAAGTTGTTCAGCAAGACACAACAGACAGATCCACATTATCTGCCTGGTTTAATGCTGGACAAGACAAGTTAAAAAAAAAAAACAACTTGCTTTTACACACAAGGTGCCATGTAGACAGTATTTGTGTCCTGGTACTGGTAATTATACTGGATCCGTGATTATATTACGTCTGGGAACTCAATATCCAAAGACGTGAACACACAACCACCCGTCCCCCCTCTGGCTTTGGTGCCACTAGACACAATACACTATGTGTTGTTTCAGTTTTGGTAAATATTAATTTAAACTAGAATTCTGTTACCCAAACCATGTTGCCTAACAGTCCTTTGGTCATTTATATTGAGAAATAATCAGATATTTATTTGTTTAGTGTCTGCTTGACACTCTCAGTTGTTTCAGTTTTAGTAAATATTAATGTACATTATATTTCTGTTCCCTAAGCAATGTTTTTCAATAATCCTTTTGTCATTTTTATCAAGAAAGAATTGTATATTTATTTAGAATAGAAAATGTATAATTTTATTGAACACTCAGTCAGAAGACAGGAATTACAGATGTACAGTGAAGAAGTCTTATCAATGCTTCCGTCAGATGCATCAGACGCCCACAACCAGCAGAGGAAGCCATTTTGGTGTGTTAAATGTTTCTAACACAGTGGTTCATTTCCAGGAATTTGTGTCAAACTTGCTCAGTGTTTCACGAGGCTTCAGTTTCACCATCTTCAGTGACTTGGGAAAAACACCCGTTGCCAGTGAACTGTTGACAATAGGCAGAAGATCACTTTCTACAGAGGTAAAAACTACTTTTAAGAAGTCAGAGTGTATCATGTCCAGAGTGCATGTTGTTGATTTTAAATGCCAAACTATTTCCTTGAGGATTTTTAAATCTATCAAATTAAATTGAGACATAACATCTGAGTTAGTTCTTGGTTTAGAACTTAGACTAATTTTCTTATTTGGCTCTGTGGCATTGATATTTTGTCTAATTGTTTGGATTTTTCTATGAAAGAAGTTGACAAATTCATTGCATTTCTCAGTGGAAAGAAGCTCTGGGATGAACTGTTTAGGTGGATTTGTAAGTTTTTCAATCATAGCAAACAGAGCGCGAGCGTTTTTGACATCTTTGTTAATCAGCTGAGATAGATGGCACTCTCTCGCCTTGAACAGCTCATTTTTATAATTTTGCAGGCTTTGTTTTTATAAATCATAATGAATTTTAGGTTTTGTTTTCCTCCATTGGCGTTCAGCTTTTCTAGATTCCTTCTTTCGATTTGCAACCATATTGGTATTTCGCCATGGTGTCTTCTGTTTACTTATGGCTCTTGATTCTTATCGGTGCAACAGCATCCATTGCATTCAGGATTTTCACATTAAAATTACCCAATAGTCCATCAACTGAATCTGCAGTTGTTGTTTTTAAAACAGCTATGGCCTTGATAAACTCTGAGCTTGTTCTTCCCCACCTAGAAGCAGGTTGTTTGGACAGTCTGAGAGATAACTAAAACAAGTTACAGAAATGGTCAGTCAAGGCCAAGTCAGTGACTGAAACACAGGAAATATCAACACCTTTAGAAATAACCAGGTCCAGAATGTAACCTTGAATCTTTTACATGTTGACATAAACCAAACATTTCCAATACAGAAGAAAATTCTTTGGCAAAAACATCTGCTAAATTGTCTACGTGAATGTTAAAATCACCAGTTAAAATAAAATGGTTGTAAGTCAGTGGAGATAACTGACAGGAATTCAGAAAATTCATCAATAAAATGTTAACAATGTCCTGGAGCTCTGTAGAGGATTAAAAACTGTATTTTAGGGATACCCTTTAAAACAAAACTAATATATTCAAAAGAAGTAAAATCACCAAATAAAATCTCTTTGCACTGGAATGAATGTTTATATAAGGCAGCCTCTCCTCCTCCTTTCCTTCCAGTTCGACATTTATTCATAAAACTACACTGAGGAGGGGCTGTTTCTGTTAGGTGTGCAGGTTGTCAGGCAGGAGCCAGGAAATCGCAGTCTGCAGTCTCAAGGATATTTACATTTATTCTTCTTGCAAAACAATGACACGTTTGAGTCCCAGATGGAGGCAGAGAAGGTGGCGGCAAAAATCTTTTGTGGAGG
>JBAMHX010061517.1:0-16787 GCA_037177515.1 Pseudomugil tenellus
AACTCCTCGAGGCGATGGAATCATCACATAACATGAAAAGTGAAATTACTAGAAAAAGAAGACAATATATGTAGCTGGTTACTCCCCTGCACCCTGTCATTACTGTAAGCTTTATTTGAAACTTGGAAAAGTTGTGATATTTTACTAACTGTTTGTATTGGACATTATCAGCGAGGTGGTGAGGAGAGTGGATTTGTCTGTGTGGATACCTGAGCTGGGAGCATCTCAGGGAGATGTGAAAAGAGTGAATGCGAGCCAGGAAGCCAGGTTGGACTTTTTTATATAGCTGAGAAAGATGAGAAATTGGAGTAATCTCTGCACTGTAGACTTTTGAGGGCGCTCGTGGCAGTGTGAAAGTCCAAGATATTGGAGCTGATGCGGTAAAAGCGCATTTGCTGTTTTGGCATTGGCGGGTTTCTGGCAATACAGAAAGGTCTGAAACTTCTGAAGCTGCTGCAAGAAAATGCAGCAAGTGTGAATGATGACCTGAGAATGCAATGAAAGATCCAAGAATTGACCGTGCTGTAGGTCTATGCAAAAAGCTTGTGGGCTGCTTCAGTTACAGCTGGAGACGGAAGAGGGAACTTACTAAGGCGCAAAAACAGCTCAAGCTACCTGAACACAAGCTTTAGCTTGAATGTCCAACAAGATGGAGCTCCAGACAAGCTATGGTTCAGAGGGTACTTGAACAGCTACCTGCCATTTCACATGTTCTGTCGTCCGATCGGAAAGCAAAACACCTGGTTCCCACATGGCAGGATGCTGAAGTTCTAGAGGCCATCAACAATACACTCAGCCCACTGACAGACTTCACTGATGCGCTGTCACGAGAGCAATATGTGAGCATCTCCTCAGTGAAACCGGTTCACTGAAATCCTGGAAAAGTACAGTGTTCTAAATACACAGGAGCTGCTGGACATTGCCACATCACTGGATCAGAGATTCAAGATGGATTACGTCAGCGAAGACAAAAAATCCACCGTCAAGACCAGACTGACACATGAGATGACTTGCATAACTTCAGTTGTGGTAAAGAAGTTGACATACAATCACACTCAATGATATTTACACATTTTAAATGGTTTGGAAAAATGTGATATTGGACTTTAATGTTAAAGTGATATTACATTGTTGTGTGAAATAGAATAACAGGATACTTGTTAATTATATTCTCTATTTTAAAGCAAAGCCCCACCTCAACTGGACCCCCAGCCGCCCCCACCAGGAAGAGCCGAAAGACCTTAGGAAGCTTCCTTAAAGCAGCAAAAGGCAATGAGACACCAGCCTGAGCAACATGTTGCCTCTGAACTACAGTCATATCTGCTCTCAAGCAACATTGACAGTGAAGTGGATCCCTTGGTCTGGTGGAGGGAACACAAGGAAGAATTTCCAAGACTGTCTGTGCTGGCCAGGAAATACCAAATTCCTGCCACAAGTTCCCCTTCCGAAAGGGTGTTCAGCACAGGGGGGAACATTGTAACACATCTTCTTTCCTTACTGAAGCCTCAAAATGTTGACCGACTTGTTTTCTTGGCAAAAAACCTTTAAGCGGCTGGTTGCATAAAAAAAAAAGACCATGTTCTCTATTGTGGTCCTTCTACGGTCAATGATCATGTTGTCACATTGAATTATATATTTTGTTTACATTTTAAGAAACATAAATATACCTTTCATTACCTTATGCACAGAATAATATAGTTCTGATCTGTTATTAAAATTTACTCAAAGGTAGTGAGAGTAAATAGACATTTGTTTTTATGTTCAGTGTCAGCTGTCGCCATTTTGATGTGCCGGTGATATGCACAATAAATATTTATATTTGGGAAAGAAAATTGTGAAAGAATCGTGATCTCAATTCTTGGCAAAAAAATTGTGATTCTCATTTTATCCAGAATCGTGCAGCCCTACCTGAGTGTACGTTGTTTTTTTTTAATCAGACTTATATTTTGGCGTACCAACTAGTTGGTTTTTTCGCCAAGCACAATTCTAGTAGAGATTCTACACAAAGTTTTAAATGAGGTCCCTGGAAATTAATGCTGCACTTTTACCAGCTGCCATACGCAAGTACTCAGTAGATGGCAGCATAGAAACCAGTTTGACAAGATGGAAGTTCAGCATAGACAGCATAGACAGTAGGAAAATTGAGTTTAAATACTTTGTTTTATTTTGATATACTGACCTGTTTTAGCTCTGCTATGAATGTTTTAAAACATGTTTCTAGTAGACCTCATCTGTCTTCCTGTGCCTTTCACTTTCAAAACGTAAACCAAGTCTTCTGGTTTACGTTTTATAGGAAATGACGTCATCGTGTCGTGCGGTAGCATCCCCCCCAATGTCAATGTCTGCACATTAACCTGCATGTCTGAACGAGATAGTCTACCCGGTAATTTAGCAGACATTGTACTGGGTCTTCAAGCGGGAAAAGTCTGCGGCGATCTACCCTTGTAAAGTCAGAACTGTACCTTACAGACTCAGAATATGGAAAATATCATCCAGTTTCCAGCATATGGGATGTGGTGACGTTTATGCTGTTTTCTATCTCAGAAGAAGAGTGAAAACTATTCAGTTCAACAAGAGTGTTAGCTTGAAAGTAACTTCATGCAGCCATCATGCGTTGGCGACTACAAGGAAGGCTATTTTAGTTTCACTGACCCCAAGACAAACATTGCTTGGCAGAAAACTTGCAGAGAAAACTGCTTCACGTGTGGGGATGTCCCCGTTCAAGATGTTCTTGGCATGATTATTATCAGAGAAATAATCCTGATTAATTAATTCACTGTGACTGAATTTGGAGATCAGAAAACAGTCAGAACCATCTCCAAAACAACATCCATCAATGTCCAACCTGACTGGAAGTTATAGGAGCTGTTTGCAAAGTTTAACTGGATGATCCAGTTTCTGATGTGAGCTGAACCAGAAAACCCAGCAAGAGGTTAGTGTGAGGGTGAGGAAGAGGAGGAGAGCAGCTGCTGACCTGGAATGGAGGTGGAGCTGCTGGAGCCTGAATCCTCCACAGGACCAAAGAAGTCCAGGTTTAACAGAGAGGAGCCTCCGCTGGCTGACAGCCGGACGGCCGAGGTTAACAGACAGAGAGAGATGGAGAGGGAGAGAGAGAGAGAGAGAGAGAGAGAGAGAGAGCAGAATCATGCAGCTACATGTTAGACTGATCGGACAGACGTGTTCATGAAGAGATGTTAAGATGAAGAATCTGACCTCCGATCAGATCTATTTCCCTCATTCTGTTGTCTTATAAACTGGACTTTTGGAAGAGTTTTGGAATATTGTGTCTGTTGGTTTCTGGTCCATAATGCGAATCAAATCTAACCCATTTCAATTCCCTGTTGAAGCAAACTGCATCGGCTGTTATTTGGCTCCACTCATAGCTGCCAAGCAGGAAACTACAGAGCAGATCAGAGTTCAGATGATTGAATCTGTGATGATGGGAGGAGGAGGTGAGTTAGCACCAGAAACAAACTGAAGAAGCCTCTAATTTCCTCCTGAACCTTCAGGTCTGACCTGGTTCTGTATCAGATATAACCACACTGGGATGGGAAGGGGGTTGGTATGGGTGTTAGAGAGCGGTCAGGATGAGGATTTGGTCAGGGTTAGGGATGGGGTCACCTACCATCCAGAGGGTTGGTAAGGCCACTGCTGCTCCAATCAAACTGGACGGGAGGGAGCGCTTCCTGCTGGCAGAGAGGAGGTCAGTGTTGATCATTGACCTGCTTAAAGCTGATCATGCAACACGCGTGTTTGTCCCACCTGGACTGTGTCTGAGGAGCAGGAGTTTTTCTCTGGTGCTGCAGGAGGAGACTGAGCGATGGAGGCGATCATCTCTGCTGCAGAGACGGGCTTCACCGGCTCTTTGGTTGGTTCCAGCATCCCCTACACACACACACACACAGCTGATGTGAGATTTCTAACACACAAACGTGCACAAATCTCACTGCATCATGTTTTCAGACGTTTGAATCATTGCAGCTTCGGTAAAAAGCTCCTTCAAACTTGTATTTCAGTCTACTCATCAGCCTTTAGCGCTCTGATGGTACCAGCAGAACAATAATGGAACAAAATGAGCATGTGCATCTGCAATTTCAGGGTGCTGATACATACAATAGAAAAGAAGATGGCTCGTACACCGTCTTAGACTCCAACGACTTTAATGCGACGTTTCTAACCTGCTGGGTCTTCTTAGAGCATCTAATTACCTGACTGTCTATTATGAGTGGATGTGGGTGCACAACCATTCACCCTTCCTGCTCTTGTATAAAACACTCACTTGTATTGTCGGTTATGCCTAAAGACGACCCAGTGGGGTAAGACACGTTGTATTAAAGTTGTTTGCTGGAGCCTAAGATGGTGTGCGAGCCATCTTCTTTTCTGTGTTTCTAACATTGTACAGAATCAGTCATGGAGGACAAACTGGGCGGTTCTTCATCAGCGGAGATGAAGTAAACAAACATCAAGCTCAATCAGTTACTCGCCGTTATGAAAAGTTCAGAGATGAATCTAGCACTTATTTATGTTGCCCATTTTAACAACATAATGTTTCCTAAATGACACACACACACAATCAAAATATCCCTACATGTTTATCGAGTAAACTGCCAGCAAACAAACATCTGCTAGTTGGGTTTGGTCAAGAAGAAAGGAGGAGAATATCCAGTCAAGACTAAGTTCAGCAGCAGGGTTTCTGGTTTCACTTTGTTTTTCAAACAGGTGTTTATCTGTCCAGCATGAGCCGCGGGAGAGGCAGCCACCTTCAACCATGTTGAACTATGTCTTTCTCTCTCTGCTTCACTGGATGCTGCATTTGCTTTAACACTGGACGAGCACTGAACTGGGAGATCAATGGGTTTTAATCAGTAAAGAGGTTGAGTCTTTGGTCCAAACCAGGCGACTCTTGGTTTACAACCAGTTGAGAATGATTGTTCACAATGCTCCAAACAAACTGCACTATATGAAAAAGTGGACCAAACACTGGCTGTGTGAATACATTGTAAAACATCCTAATGGTATTACACAGTCATTTTAAACCACGGTTGGGCCTCCTGCATGACCTACAGGGTTTCACATCACTAATACTGCTCAACACAGACCGCTAGAGCCACCAAACCCAGATTAAGCCCAAAATGGATACAATCCTCTATGTTAAAAGGAAAATAGAACATTCTGGTGTCTATTCTGGTTCCGTCCAGCTGCATTAAAACCTCCAGATCAATGAACAAAGTCGAATTCGATATGAGCAGAAAAATATCAGAATTAATTGTATCTGTTCAGTATGTTTAAAGATTTATTGCTTCCATCAGAAGCACTTCTTGGTCTTATTGTCGTTTTAAGTGGCGCATGAAACCGTTAGTCTGTCCAATCAGATTTACTCACCAGACCAGCGGCATACATTGGTACGATGACAGGCTGCTTCTTCTGTCCGGTGAACAGCTGAAAAAAAAAACCCGTTTGTCAGTTGTTAAAGTTTACAGACTAAACCTGAAACAAACACAAAACAGCTAAACTACCACCAACTCCAAAGAGGCATGTTTCTCCAGGAAGACTCCAGGTGCTGAACTGACCTGCCTGCAGTCTGACGCTTTCACTAATAAAAAACACTTTAAGCACTGTGACAGCAAAGACTGAAGGTCCAGGATAGTTGAGCAACTACAATCCTCAAGTTTTAGAAGAGGAATGTTTCACACAGATAGACGTTGACCCTTTAAAGTACAACTCTTTCCTCATATGTATAAAACTGCATATAGAAGCTGAAACCCTTTTGAGTCAACATCCAAATATTATTTATTCATGACGGCCTTAGCTGTCAGGCTGAGGCTAAAATGATATAAAATTAATGCATCAACAGATGTAGCACCATAGCGCCCAACCAAAACAACTCAACATAATTTATTACTAACAGTAATAACACACAGATCAACGGTGATCAAGCCTTTTTTCATCTGTATATCAGTCCTTCACATTCACAATGCAACTGAAACAAATACACAGCAGGAACTATTAACATATTTAGGCTTTTCTTCCAGCTGTTTCTATGTTAATTTTTACAAGCCATCCTCATAAAATCAACCCAGCTGGTTTTTGGTACCACCATGCAGCAAAGCGTCTTCACTGCTTTATTCAAAAGTATGTAGACTAAATATATTAATTATTTAAAAAAACAAAACAAAAAAAAAAAAAAACAACTTGATTTCACTTATTGACTTTTGGCTGCTCCTGATTGGTAATCACAGTCAATTTAATCTTACTGGTGAAAGGTTTGACAGGAAGTGTATTCATCATTTCCAGTTCAAATCAAACTTTATTTATAAAGCACTTTCACACACCGTCAGGTAACCAAAATATTGTACAGCCAAATAAAATAAACAATGCCATAAAACAACATTAAAGACAGACTGTACAAGAGAAGAAAACAGAACAAAGCCAGGCCTAATGGTCATGCTCTCTGAAGTTAAAAAATATTGCGCTTTTAAAAAAGACTTAAAAACACAATGTTCTGGCAGACTTCACAGAAAGAGAGATCGTTTCATAGTTTAGGGGCTGCTGTAGAAAAGCCACTAATGTAAAAAATAAAAGCCTCTTAGCATCACAATAGCAATAGTTATCCAATTTTATGATTAACATGTGATAAATAATGTTAAGTCTCTGTTAATGTTAAGTCTTAACATTAACTTAATGTTAAGACTTAACATTTAATGTTAAGTTAACACTTTTTGTCTGGATTGTAGATGTTTCAATATCCTGGATGGGACATAAATGTCTGGAAAACTTAAAGGCTAAGCTATCCATCACAATTTACCCCAGAGTTACATACTCCCCAGAGTTACCCCAGAGTTACAGTTCCTGAGAACATGTTGGTGATATAAAGAACTGCACGTGGAGGAGTGTGTAAATCATTTAATTCTGTTATTTCCATTTCACACAGCATCCCAACTGGTTTTTGTGGGGAATTTGGGTTGTTAACATAAAGCTTCCGCAGTTCATGTAAAATCATCAGTGTAAGATGGAGCTGAATCTAAAGATGGTGTGAAGTGGTTTCAGTGTGGTGGGATCTCTGGACTCCAGCAAAGACTTACAATGTTCCGGGTATCGATGCCCAAACAGCAGAGCAGTGCTTTGTTGCAGTGGGAGCCCCCCCACTGATACCTGAGGCCCAACGCCTCGTTGATGTCTTGAAGCTGGGTCCACACGCCTTCAAATCCAGACCTGCATCGACCAATCAGATGCAGCAGAGTTAAGAATCACAGGAACAACTGCAGCAGGAAACCTGGCAGGTGTTTCACATTCAGTCAGCAAAACAGCAACTCGCTGGAACCCCACAGCAAATATCTATCTCACCGGCGGCATGGCGACCTTTCCTTCTCCTCGACACTGAGCCCTGGTTTCTCCTCTACAGGGTCCAGCAGGATCTTCAGGGACACCACCTGGTCTTCAAGCAACTGGGTGGCAGCTGGAGGGAAACTGATGTGGAAAAGCTTCTCCAGACACCCTGAAAGAGACGTCTGTAGAGGAAACAGCAGCTGAGTGTCAAGCCAAAAACAACAACAGCGTTTCACTCTGTGGATTGTTCTTGAGTCTGTTTTTAAATAACCTACTCAATAATAGAGAAAACGTCACAGTGTGAACCATATTTTCACAACAAACACTAATGTGACAGATTCTCTTGAGTTTCTGGAAGCTTCAGTCAGTAAAACGTCTCTACGTCTTAAAAACTTCAAACATTCCTGAGAACAGTTAAACCAGTGTCATTCATCACGTAAACGTAGTGAAAACAGCACCAGCACTGGAACGCATGGAGACACATGTGTTCATCATTAATCCAAATATTTACTCAGAAATGCAGAAAAAGCTGTCAGATGAAAAATAACCTTAATGATAGAAGCTCCAGAAAACCCAGAAATGTTTCCTATCACATCAGATTCAGCTTCATGATGCTTCAATTAGCAGCTGTGATATTCTGATTGCTTATCAATTGTCTGCAGCAAGGCTCTATACAACGAGTTATGATCGATAAGTAAATCCTCTCCTTTGATATCCAGCTACAATAGTGATCCAATACCTAAATCAGATTTTGACAGAGGTGATAAATAAAAATAGATTTGCTAATACTACTACTACTACTACTAGTACTAGATGATATCAATAATACTACTACTACAACAACTATTAATACTTGTACTACTAATAAACAGGAAGTGAAATCTCGTGTTTCCTCTGGAAAACGTGATTTTCTCAGGTCTTCTGTGGTACGTAACAGTTTTCCCTTATTGGATTATTTTCCTTACCGGACGTTTTTCCGGCTGCCTGGTTTCCTCTCCCCTTCCCAGAAGTTTATCGTCATTCTGCTCCTCCTCCTGGCTCTCCTCAGGAGACGCAACACTCGGCTCAGTACTGAAAGCTGCCCAAGACTCTTCCTCCACCTCCTGCTGGTCTCCGAATGCGCTCCACCCTGCATCCGCTTCCCCACCTTCAGCTGAGGAAAAGTTTCCAAAACTATCACTGACTGGAAAGTTGGAGAACTTTCCTCCCTCCTCACAGTCATCTCCAGCTGGGAGAAACCTGGGAGAGTTGAAGTCGCCGAAGTCGTCGTCCTGATCCGTATTTGCAGCGTCCTGTACCGTATCAGAACTCTGCAATGGATTCTGATCATTCTGGACCTCAAACTCCACAAATCCCTGACCCCCAAATGAGCCGGCGTCTCCAAAATCCCCAAAATCTTCATCATCCTCAGCGGGCGTCGCCGTGTCACCCTGCAAGGGTGGAGACGGCGCAGAGCCTGTAGTGCTGATGTCACCATACTCCTCCAAGGCATCGGTTGACAGCGGTCGGCCGAACGACGTCTCAGTCTCCGTTTCTGTCTCAGAACCCTTTTCGTCTGTCGGCTCTGCCTCGCTGTCGTCAGCGTTGTGCGACAAGTCGCCGCAATCCGGCGCTTCTTTGAACCCGTCGGTACTGTTCAGCGTCAGAGAGTTTTTCATATGATCAGCGTCTGAGACAGAGATCTCTGGCGGACAAGCCTCGTCCCTTTGTAGCGAGTCTGTATGGTGGTCCCCGTCACAGGGGCCATCAAGATCTGGAACACATGGGGATTTAGAGTCCGGCAGGTCGGCCCCAGTTCTGTTCGTGTCCCTGATGTCATCCTGTAAGATGGTTCCCTGTTCTGTGCTGTTACAGTGCTGATCAGAACCGTCCGCGAGACGGTCCTCATCCACGTCTGCCATCTGGTCAACATGACCGTCAGAGCTGGAAAAAGCAGCAAAGTCTGCAAAATGTTTCTCCGAGTCATCGGCGGAGATGTTGTCTGTGTCCTCCGTGGACATTCCTTTTATGTGAAAGTGAACAGAATTCTGTGGGGAGGGGCTTCTGTGAACATCAAAACTGACAAACCCGTTTGTTAGCCCCTCCGGGCCCTCACCGTTACAGTCCGAGACCGCTGTCTTGATCTCAGTTCTTTGTGAGGGTCCACTATTCGAGCAGCTGACCGGCCCCACACCATTGGATTTGGACAGTTCGTTCCCAGGCCGATTGGTTAATACCCCCCCCTTGTTGCTGAGGAGCTCAGGCGGCGACGTGGCAGTCAGTGCTTGGCTCTGGTTGAAGGTGGTCGGTGTGTCAAACTCTGAGAAACTGAGGCTGTTCGGGACGCCGGAGAAGGTACCGAAGTCTCCAAACTCGTCATCCTCTTCCTCTGCGCCATCCTCCATCGGTGGTGGCGAGGAGGAGAACATGCGGATGACATCTGGCTCCATGATTCTCTGCCGACTGACGGGGGCTACACCTGAGACACAAACAAGATGAAACATGATGAAACATGCTATGAAAGCAGCAACAGTACCCAGATCAGGTCATGTGACGTTTACTTTGAAGCCATCATGAAACACGGGCCGTTAGCTGTTCATTAACACGATCACTAGTCAATCATGCTTCATTTCTTTTCCTCCTGAGCAGCTTCTTTAGGAAAAACTTTAAATATGAACCAGATTTTTTCTTTGTTTTGACTCAGTTCTATTTAGTTAAGTTTATTTTACAGCTCCTGAATAACTTTCTGTGTTCTGACCAGAAGACATTGATACACTTGATTGATTTTGTATTGCTGACAGTTTTCGAACGGATCTGCCTCCTGCAGCTCTGAAACACACCCCCCAGTCTGACTCTGCAGATGTTTTCTTTTTATGTCCACAACATTCTGCTGTAACGTTCAGATAGCTGAATATGACCAGGAGACAGAAACAGCTACAAACTGGGGGCATTTTCAAACTCATGTTTTCTGGTTAATGAGCCTGACCTTCATCTTATGTACATATCTTTCCCATCGCAGAAGGCTTCTCATACTCTCTTTGCCTGGAAAGAGTTGTTTCTTTGTTCTACACCTACTCTGCTACCACAGCTTATGTTACCAGATCTTGTGAAAGAAACGAGGAATCTGACCCATGGAGGCACATACAGACTCAAAATTAGGTTTAAAGTTTTTAAGAATGAGTCACAGAGGAGACAAAAAAAGGCCAATTTGTTCCCTAAGATGCCATGAAGCTTCTGGTACGATGTGATATTGTGATGGAGGTACACAACAAAAGCCAGATCAGCTTCCTCCTCTCTGAATGCAAGCTTGCTTTCATTAAGTTTATCTAATCACTCGAATTTAGACTGAAAAAAATGTTCCTTCAGAACCAAAAAAAAGTGTTACCTCTTTGTGAAATGTGAACAGAAAATCAAACCAAACATGTGGTACATGATGATGGTTGTAGATGTTGTGGTGCGATTATCAGAGAAATAATTGGGATTAATTAAATGTGTAAAGCCACATGAACAGTCCTTATAGGTCTTCAAGTTTCATTTTTATTGTTTGATGCCAACATATTGAAATAGTGTAAAAAAATACATTTTAACTACATTTCCTCTGATGTGTAAATGATAAATAAATCCTACTTAGATGCGCTGGATTTCTCCCAGAGAAAACACATGGAAAAGACTAAAAAGGCCTCTACATGGGCTTTGGAGTTTACTTTTATTAAGCCAGGGAAACATTTAGGTAGCTTTAACCTCCAGCTGTCCTTTAGCTGACACATAAATAATACACAAACAATGGAAATAAAGACTGGAGAGAATACCTCTCTCTGAAGTCCTTTACCATCAAAACACAGAAGCAACCCAAGATATAAACACACGGATATTTTTTAACTTTCCTTCCTGATCTGATCATATGGTTCACACATGATTCAACATTAATACTCTGATTAATAAACTAAATAATTGTCATGTCTCTCTGCAGTGCGTGTTTATCTTTCCAGCTGCTGGACACTGATGAAAACAGTTGAATAGTTACAGACTGTTGAAATAAGGTTAAAATAAACTAACATTGTTCTGTTGTCTGGCAACCTCTTCAAAGTTTAGTGGGCAATTTGTACAAGTTTATGTGGAAATTTTCCCAAACTTGCTGAGTCATCTGGATATATTCTGTTTATTTTGAGAGATCACAGTTGATATATTCATCATCTTTCAGGACCAAGTTACTGGTGGTGAAATCCTCCCAGTATGGTTAAACTGATCAACTCAATCACTCATCCAAATAGTTGTTAAATTAATTAACAATAAATGAGATAAAAATATTTTTCAACTTTTACTTTCTACTTTTCTTATGTAGGTTTCTCCTTAAAATGTCCTGTACTGTACAAGTGTTGGAAGCGTTGCTATGGAAACAAGACTTTATCATCTTAAATTTGCCAGAATAATTTTCCTCACTGTGGGCAGATATCGGATAACACATATGTGCTACACAAATCCTTTAACAATGCAGGTCCAAAAGAAAATAAATGAGACAATTCACTTGTGTCAGATTAAGAAAAAAAATACAGCTTTAGCCTAAATGTGCAGTAAAATAGAAGAAAACTGACCCTGGCGTTTATAAAAATCTGAAACTAGATCGGTCATCCAACTCCACTTAAACCAGGAACAGAAAAGCGTTTTTTTCCAGACACCAGCCAGGTGAGTATATTTGTTCTACTAGCTTATCAACCACAACACCTGTGAGCGCGAAGCATCCGGCGATGAGCTGGCCCACAAACATGTATGTCCAGAAAGACCCGTTTTACCACTTTGTTTACTAGAAAATATGACCTGTGAAAAATGCCCTGAGTCGAATTAGACAGCGTTAAAACTCACAGCATCTAATCAGTAGTTGAAGTTATTAACAAACTTCTGTGTAGATTATAAGTTATCTTCACATAAACTTATTAGTGACACTTTAGTCTCAGCTGTCTGACGTCGGCTATTAACGGGACATACGAGGCTAATGGAGCAGGTTGATTAGCAAGCTAGCAGGCTAAGTTGTGCTATAAGACAGTTGACAGCTAGATCTTCAAACAGAGCATGAGACAACTGGATGTGAGGTTTACTGGTATAACAACAACTTCGGTAGCATCGACCACAGGATTGCTAATCAAACTACAAGGCCGGGACACTGCTTAAGAGGAGTTTTAGAGGAAGCTAACTTAGCTTGGACATGGCTAGCTTGGACAATATGACACAATTTAACTGAATATTGCTAAAGGTTAATGTTACAGAGAGGGTTAAGATGCTATAAGGAAAGACATATTGATTCTGGCGTATGCAGTTTAGTAAAGTCGCAGACAAACGCAGGTGTGAAGTCAACTACCTGAGCTAACTACGCATCTTGCTAACCCCTACGGCTAGCCCTAACGTTAGCTTCCCCAGCCGGCTGTTTGACAGCAGGTGTGTCCGTGACCCGCAGAAAGAGCTAAGCTCACCGCAAGACGCTGGCCGCGGATGTCCATGACTCAGGTGAAGACCGTCCTGTCCGCAGGTTGTCAAATCCAGCCGGGTGGACAGGTCGGACGGGTGAAAGTGAAGGTTGAGTCAGCCGGCGGCGGCTGCTTCTACTGCTGCTGTCCTTCTTCAGTATCTCCCAGCATGCACCACTCTGTGAGCAGTTCACGTCTACACAAACTTTTCAGGTGAAACAGGTAGTTCAGAGTACAACATTATTTTATATATTATTTTATTGATAATAATTTTAGTTATATAACATAATATAGCATTATGAACAACCTGAAACAAAAATATAATCGAACAAGTTTCTATTTAATAATTAATCTATTTTAATATATATTTTACATATTTATATATATGTGTGTGTATTGTGTGTGATGCATGTTGAAGTTATTTTTAATGTACATACGTGTAGCAGAACAAGTCATCCCCCTGCCTAAAGCCCCCATCAACAGAACAATTATAAATAAGAAAATATAATATAATATGAAAATAAAAGAATGACACTAATGGTTAAAATAAAGAACAATGCAAAATATGGAATGCTGTTATGGCCCACCTTTAATTAAATTATTTCTTCAAAGAATTTCCAGTGATGAGCAATGGCATGCTAAAGGAGGAAATCTATTGTAAAATGTAGTACTGTCAGATTGAGAATTGATCTCGAGGAATAGGATGGAGATAAGACCAGAGTGTATTTCAAAGGTTAACAGATTAACTTACTTTAAAATAATTATTGAACTGTTTTGTGAATTTGTCTTTAATTGACAAAATCTTATGAATGAAATAGCATTTCGCAAAATATTCCTTTGCGTAAAAATGTTGAGTTTCTGGCATAATGTGGCAGATTTCTGATCCAGATGCTGTTCTAACAAAGTAACAAAGCAGTGAAATCTTGAAGCGTTGTGAGGAAAGTGCTCTCCTCAAATCAAGTTGCAGTACAATAGATAAGGATACACAAGGCTGTAATACAAAGCGAGAAGACGCTTTGTAGTAACGACAGGTCTAACCCTCCTTACTGGATAGATTTATTAATTTTCCTACTAATACAACCAATGTTCAAAGCTTTTGGCAAAATGTGTGTTTCCACTGTAATAAATATTGGCACTGTTTTAGAAATGTGTATTATTTGGCATTCAAAATGACAAAAACATAAATATTGTCAAAAGATGATCAACATTATTTTATGGTCAAAATTATACATATTGCAAATGTGCATAATGATGTAGATCTATTCTTAATATTATTTTTTCTGTCTCATTTATTTTTCATGTTTTATGTTCTCAATTTATTATTGCAGTTTAAATGTTTTTTTCCATTTTTCTTTGTTATTTGACATTTTAATTCCAGGAACTCCACTAATGAACCATGTCAGTAATTTATTCATGATTTTAGCTCATTTTAGATGGCCATTACATTTATTAAGTTTTTTCAAAACACAAATACATGTAACATTACATGGTAAACATCAAAACAAATAAAAATAATTTAAAGATTAAAATCCGAATGTACAGATATAAAAGTAAATGAATTCAGCTACCATCAGCTTGGCCAAATAAAACAGCTTTTGGTACAATATTAACATTGCCCCACCAGATGCTTGTCTCACATCCTCAGTTTTGGTGAAGTGAAACACAACCAGCAAACCACTCGCTGAGCTCTGGTTAATACTCTTCTAGCACGTCTGAGATTAGTCTTGGCAATATACCATGAAAAGACTTGTATATAAGCAGAACTGTTTTAAAAAGTTTATTTTCTAAGCCACATGAAGGCAGCGCAAACTAGAGCACTGCTCCTACTGTAGGGGACATAGAACGTTAGGTCAAATGTTTAGAAACAAATGCATGAATAATTAAAAAAAAAAAGTTACACTGAAACTCAGTTTGTTTTTCATGCTGTGGGATTTTCACACTGCATTAAGGGGAAGTTTTCACAAATCTTTAGGAGTGTGTTGTCATCAGAAAATGGGAGGAAATGTGTGTGTGTCTGTTCCTGTTTTTCATTACTTAATTCTGATGGTCAGCTCATGAACACTGCTGTGTTGTTTAGCTACAGGTGATGAATGCAACAAGACATCGATGAGACTACAGCTTCAGCTTGTGGGTGAGTCTTTAAAACATTTCAACTCCTCCGGCTGACTTTGCAGGCTGTAGACTATTGCAATTAACCTGTCTGATGCTAAATGATGGAATTTCATTCATTTTTAGAGCTTTTTCATCCATGTTTTTACCCATGGAAAAGCTATTTGAAAAATGTGCAGCAATTGCTGTTGCTAGGCAACAGTTGACTGACAGGAAGTTGGGACATCAGTTGTGAAATTAGATGGAGTGCAGTTAGCTTGCCATGTAAAAAATAATACCTAAATACAAGCTATAGCCTACAAAAAGTAGCAAACAGTATTAATCTATATTTGCACTTTGCTTATTAGCCTATAGTGGCTTGGGCTGGACCGCATGTTTAAGTCCCTGCTGTGCAAAAAGGTGTGAACCACTGTAGACACTTGTGCAAGGTCTTCCAACTGCTCACTAGACACCAACAAACTTGGCATCTTACTGCGCTCTACATCTATTTCTCATCCAGGATTAAAATAGTAGAAGTGATCAAAACAAGATTATCACCCAAACTGAAATTTAAACATTTAAACTTTATTTTCAAACGTATAGATAAGCCTACAATAAAGTTCTGATAACATGAGATTCTTGAGATTACTTTGGTTGTCTGAATTCTTTTTATTCTGCCTTTATATTCTACATAAAAAGCATTGTGGAGTAGTTTCTCAGCCATCCATGTACTGGTTAAAGTAAGATCCTAAATCCAGAGCAACTGTGCCTTTTTTTGTCTCTGGAAAATGTGTCTCATCTCATTCAAAGAGCTTCTATTATTCAATATTGACTGCTCAAGAGTTTTAGGTTTCTAAGCTGTTGTTAACCCCCAAACCCTCCTGTTGATCACTGGGATGGTTTCTTACCTGCCTGATAATATGTAATGTATTATGGTCACATGACTCAAAGTGTGAAAAGTTCAACAGTTTTTTGAGAGAGAATAAAGTCTGCTCTTCAATGGCCCCATTTATCAACACTGCACACACACAAAAGTGTGTGTTTAGAAGATTCCAATGCAAAGTGTAACATTAATAAACTTGGACTTTTGCCTATGTGGCAGTATTTGTACTTGCCTTATTCAAGCAGGCAGAGCCAGCTGAGCTCCTGACGTAAGTAAATCAGCCGTTTTGGTGACATGTAACTTCCGGCTGTCACAGATTTCACTCTTTGCTTCCTGGTTGGAACGGTCTAGACACCTGTCTCACTGTGGTATGTAGTTTATGCCTCATTTTTCCTGCATTGTGTTAGTCGACTGGACAGATGTTATGTGGCTGTGTTTTATAGGTAAACGTGCGAGTGCTGCTACCTCCTAATTATGAGGACTCCTCTGTAGCATTAGCTCTGCCACGGCCAGAAGGGGTCCTGGTCATTCTGGTGCCCCTAGGCCAGATCATGGTTTATTTCCTCCATGGAAATGCTTTCAGGCACTTATCTAACATTGTAAATGAGAGATTAATCTTAAAGTTTTGTCTAGTAAAATAAAGGCTAAATAAATAAATTACTAAATCTACTTTATTTTAAATAAGGTAACAAACAATTTGATAATGTTGCTTTCAAGTGAAAACTGGAATCTCTAAGAAAGTCATTGTGTTTTGTTGTTATTTTGATGTTAAAATGTTAAAGCATTTAGTCAATTTATTGTTGTGGTAAAAATAGATTTGTATTACTTCCATGTGTGGACAAATGGACAAAAAATCCAGAAGAACAGAACAAGGTGAACAAAAAGTTTTTCAATGTTGTGACTGATCTGTAATAATATATTCTTAAATTGTAGTTAAAAACCCTGTATTATTATTATTATTATTATTATTATTATTAATAATAATAATAATAATAATAATAATAATAACAATAATAATAATAATAATAATAATAATAATAATAATAATAATA
>JBAMHX010061794.1:0-37320 GCA_037177515.1 Pseudomugil tenellus
GGAATCTGCAGCTTTGAAGACTTCCAGGTTGTCTTCATCTTCGATGGTCTGGATGAGAGTCGACTTCCTCTGGACTTCCACAACAATGAGATCCTGACTGATGTTACAGAGTCCACCTCTATGGATGTACTGCTGACAAACCTCATCAGGGGGAAACTGCTTCCCTCAGCTCGCATCTGGATAACCACAAGACCTGCAGCAGCCAATCAGATCCCTCCTGAATGTGTTGGAATAGTGACAGAAGTCAGAGGATTTACAGACCCACAGAAGGAGGAGTACTTCAAGAAGAGGTTCAAAGATAAGGAGCAGGCCAGCAGGATCATCTCTCACCTAAAGACATCACGAAGCCTCCACATCATGTGCCACATCCCAGTCTTCTGCTGGATCACTGCTACAGTTCTGGAGGATGAACTGGAAACCAGTAAGGGAGGAGAGCTGCCCAAGACCCTGACTGAGATGTACATCCGCTTCCTGGTGGTTCAGACCAAAATCAAGAAGGTCAAATATGATGGAGGAACTGAGACAGATCCACACTGGAGTCCAGAGAACAGCAAGATGATTGAGTCTCTGGGAAAACTGGCTTTTGATCAGCTGCAGAAAGGAAACCTGATCTTCTATGAAGCAGACCTGATAGAGTGTGGCATCAATATCACAGAAGCCTCATTGTACTCAGGAGTGTTAACACAAATCTTTATAGAGGAGAGAGGACTGTACCAGGAAAAGGTGTTTAGCTTTGTCCATCTCAGTGTTCAGGAGTTTCTGGCTGCTCTTCACGTCCACCTGATCTTCATAAACTCTGGTGTCAATCTGATGGAAGAAGAAAAAACTGAAATGTTGTCTCAAGCATGTGATCCAGAGTATCTAAATCAGTGTGCTGTATACAAGGCCTTACAGAGTCCAAATGGACACCTGGACTTGTTCCTCCGCTTTCTCCTGGGTCTTTCACTGCAGACCAATCAGAGTCTCTTACGAGGCCTGATGACACAGACAGGAAGCAGCTCAGACACCCATGAAGAAACAATTCAGTACATCAAGAAGATGATCAGTGAGAATGTGTCTGCTGAGAAAAGCATCAATCTGTTCCACTGTCTGAATGAACTGAATGATCGTTCTCTAGTGGAGGAGATCCAACAGTCCCTGAGATCAGGACATCTCTCCAAAGATAAACTGTCTCCTGCTCAGTGGTCAGCTCTGGCCTTCATCTTACTGTCATCAGTAGAAGACCTGGATGTGTTTGACCTGCAGAAATACTCATCTTCAGAGAAGGTTCTTCAGAGGCTGCTGCCAGTGTTCAAAGCCTCTAACAAAGCTCTGTAAGTACAGAATTGATGAAATGTGTAGAAATATACTGCTGCTGCTTTTATGGGACAGAATGTGTTTTTACCATGTTTTTATGTTTTCTCTTCAGACTGAGTATCTGCAATCTGTCAGATGAAGGATGTGAAGCTATTTCTTCAGTTCTCAGCTCCCAGTCCTCCAGGTTAACAGAACTGGACCTGAGTATTCACGACTCAGGAGTGAAGCAGCTGTCTGATGGACTGCAGAGTCCAAAATGTAAACTGGAAACTCTCAGGTCAGGTTTCTTTCCTGTGGTGACATGTTTGGTCTGTTTCATACAGTGTATGATGTAGTGTATGTTAAATCACCTGTTTCTTTTCTGTGGTATTGTAACATTGTTAGCTTAAAAAGTTTGCACTGGAAGATACTATTTAATCACAAACAAATTCAGCGGCAAGTTGAGGTTTCCTATCATCTTGTCTAGGTCACTCTAGAAAAAGAAATCTGTGATCTCAGTGAGATTTTTGTCTGGTTAAAAAAAGATAAATCATTTTAATTTGAACACAATCTTGTTGTTTTTCCATGACATTTAATACATTTTTCTCTGTAATTGTTTCTTTAGGCTGAATGTGTGTCAGCTCTCCAAGATGAGCTGTGAAACCCTGTCATGTGTTCTCAACTCCCAGTCCTCCGTTCTGGGAGAATTGGACCTGAGTCACAACAACCTGAAGGATTCAGGCCTGAAGCGTCTGTTTGGTGAACCAATGAATTCACACTGCAAACTGAAAACTATCAGGTCAGGATAGTTTAATTTAAATCCATTTTTATTGAAGCTTTTTAAGCCACTTTGAGGTTAAACTGAACTGATTTTACCAAATGTTACTTTCATCTGTTTAACTCGTGTAAAAAAAACATTCACTTCAGTTGGCAAAAGCTGTAAAAACAATTAAATCACTGTGAAGTGAAACATGACTTTATCTTTAAGTAAGGCAACATCCGACATGAAACTTTTTACATTTTTATTTATTTGTCATATTCTCTGTAATTGTTTTTCAGACTGGGTGTGTGTGGTCTCTCAGAGGGAAGTTGTGAAGCTCTGTCCTCAGTTCTCAGCTCCCAGTTTTCCAGTCTGACAGAACTGGACTTGAGTAATAACGATCTGCAGGATTCAGGAGTGAAGATACTGTCTGGTGGACTAAACGGTCCAACCTGCAAACTGGAGACTCTCAGGTTAAACTTCAGTGATTAAAATATTTTTATATTAGAGATGTAGAGAACATCAGGAGAAAGTTTTGCATAGTTGCCATACATTTCTTAGATTTAGACCTTTTTGGCGTCACAGGAACCCATCCTAACCTGTTACCTGTCACACAGCTTGAAACCCAGCCTGTGTGTTCTGCCTTGTTTTCAGTAAGACAAACCATAATACTTTACATGCACTAAAAGAAGGATTGTTTTTATTTTACATTGATTCACTTTAATATGAGGTTGTTTTTCAACCTAACAGTTACCGTTGCATGGACAGTCAAAGTTATTTGAGTATGGGACTTCAGCTCATTTCCAGGACATCTGTAAACATAGAGACATACGGTATATGTCTCTGATATCTGGTCATCTACCCGGAAATGATGTTGCTTTGAATATACGCTGATGGGTTTTAGCAGCAGAAAAATACTGACCCATAAAAAGTACTTTTTTTATGGGATTCTTCTTTGGTTTTAGTTCCTGCTGATATAATGAGCAGTCTTTCAGCAGGATCAAGAATGTACATTACATAATATGCACCGTTTCCTCTTAAAAAGTGCAAAACATCATTTGTTGTCAATATTCCAGTTGAACAATCTGTTAATTAGCTAATCCCATTTCCTATGTTGCTCATTTCAGTTTGAACTTGCAGGATCTTAGCTGAAGTGCATCCTAGTAATTAACAGCTCACCCTGGAAAGGTCGCCAGCCCATCACCAGGCCAACACAAACACATGCAACTAATCACACTTTCATTGACACCTAGGGAGAATTTAGGGACACCCATTAAGTAAACGTGCATGTTTTTGGACTGCCTCTGCTATTTTCCAACTCTCCAAATAACATTTACCATAGTAACTGTGTAACAACATCCAGTTGCATTTGATTGAGGATTTGTGCAAAAAGATTTAAATAAATTGAGTGTGTTTGTTGGAACTTAAAAATGTGCTATTTGTGAACAAACTGAGCCATTAGCTAAGTAAAAAAAGAAAAAAGGCTCAAAACTGAGCAATTAGTTTAAAAACAAAAGAACAAGTCAAATTTTTTCCAGCATTTGTTTATATTCAGCATTAGTTTGAGAGCAAATCTCAGAGTTTGTGCTGTATGTCTTGTTTTCTGCAGCCTGTCAGGATGTCTGATCACAGAAGAAGGCTGTGCTTCTCTGGCCTCGGCCCTGAGCTCCCACCCTTCCCTTCTAAAACGACTGGACCTGAGCTACAACCATCCAGGAGGTTTGGGGGTGAAGCTGCTGATGGATGCACTGAAGGATCCAGACAAACTCAGGTATGGAGACGTAACTCCAGTCACAAGTAATGTTGTAGAGGAGGAACAGGTGCCTCCTTGTCCCTCACTCAGCTCTGTTTGTCTGCTTTATGCTGGATATGAATGAAACAACCATATTTGTGGAGGCACATTGCGAGGAGAACATCTGCGGGAACAACTGTGATAAAAATCTGTTGGTCAGAATGTCTTCAGTGTGAACATAACTCTGGAAGTTAAAAGAAGTCTGCTATTTTAGAAAACATTCTGACCAAACTTTTACAATCCTCTGACCTCAACACATGTGGAGTCCATGATGTTAGTGATCACTGTTCTATCTGCTGTGTGACTAACATTAAAACCTTTATTGATCAGCCAAATTTCAAACAACCACAGTAGCTACAAACAGGATAAATACCACAATGTGGCCTCAAACACCGAGTCAATTAGTATAATGTACATGGGGAAAATAATCTGCTGAGTCAGAACAAAGAATCTGAGTCATTCTTCCCAAAAGAAGATCAATAAGACATTAGCGCAAATGGAAGATGACATCTCTTGTTCAGACGAAGAGGTTTTGCAGTTTTCTTCCTCTGAAAAGATGAGAAGGAGAAGATAGAAAGAAAAAACTGGTGTTCACAAAGCAGTTCTGTGTTTTCACTGTAAACCTCTATAGAGGACAGACAGACAGAATGGCTTGAATAGAATCCAATCTGTAAGTTTCTTATCACCTGCTTCAAGGTGCTTCTGGGATGAGAACAACTGCAAAGATCATTAAAACCTGCAGGAGATTGTCTCTGTAAACCTCACTCTGGGCTCCTACAGCAAGGACTGAGTTACAGTGTTCCTGGACGGGGTTGGGGGAAGGGATGTTTATAGGGGGTCATTCTACACTGAATGCTATTTCAATTTGTTTGCAGAGTTGTGTGAACTCCTTGCAGCAAATAAAACTTTTGTGCCTTCTAATTGATCTGTCTATCTAATACAGTATCATTCAAACAAGTGGTTGCACTGCTCCTTCTAGGTTGTAGATGCTCTTCAGATGGACGTGTCCAGATGGACGTGTCCTTTCTAAATGTAAAACAAAGTGTGTATGAATCATACAATGTCTGTTTGCATGCTTTGAGACGATGCTGCTCTGACCAGCTTCATCCTTACAGGGTGAATCCTGCTGGAGAACGATGGCTGAGACCAGGTCTGAGAAAGTGTAAGTGTATTTTTCACTGGATCCATCACATTCAACCATCTTCAGTCAGCATTAACATGTCAACAGATAAATTTCTGCTGTTGAATTGTGTCTGTTCTCTCCATCAGATTCCTGTGAACTCACCATCGACATGAACACAGTGAACAGAATCCTCAAACTGTCTGACAGCAGCAGGAAGGTGACCCTCGTGCAGGAGGATCAGTTTTATCCTGATCATCCAGACCGACTTAACTGGACTCAGGTGCTGTGTGGAAATGTTCTGACTGGTCGCTGCTACTGGGAAGTGGAGTGGAAATGACATGTTCGTGTGTCAGTGATTTACAAGGGAATCAGACGGAGAGGAAAAACCAGCGACTGTGTGTTTGGATGTAATGATCAGTCCTGGAGTCTGAGCTGCTCTGATCAGAGTTTTTCTGTCTTGCACAATAACAGAGTTAAATCCCTCTCCTCCTCTTCCTCACCCTCTTCCTCTGCCTCTAACAGAGTAGCAGTGTATGTGGACTGTCCCGCTGGGACTCTGTCCTTCTATCAAGTCTCCTCTGACTCACTGGTCCACCTCCACACCTTCCACACCACATTCACTGGTCCTCTGCTTCCTGGATTCTTGTTTGGAACATTTGGCTCTTCAGTGTATTTGTGCTAAGTATGAAGAGTTTAACCCTCAAAGACTTCTGTTTCCACTTCAATCAGTGGAGTTTAATCCATTTTAATATGGAAAATTTATGAATCACCCCCAACTGAACCAGCATCTAGCAATAACACCCTTTGCTTCTGTCAGTATTTGAAGTGCGATTGTTCACAATAAACATATAGTACGGATTGATCTGGATCCAGACACAAGATTTGGACAGTCACACACAATTTATACTCACCTGCTGAGATGTGATAAATGTATCGCACAAACATTTTACTCACACTGCAACACAGAATGGGGGTGCCAGTAAGCATCATGGAAAACAAAACAGCAAACTCATCCCCAAAGGAAAAAACACAGTAACTGCAACATTTTTGCACATGTAGCAGCACACGTTCAATCCTGAAGTTTATTTCTAAAAGTTGGGGTGACAGAATTCAGAGAACATCTAGAAGAGTTTCTGGATGTGTTAGAGACGGTAGGGGTGAAAAGCACTGAAACATGTAGGAGCAGCGTAGGTGGTCAGAATAGCACTTTGAATGATGATGAATTTGAAACATGAGGACAAGCATCACAGGTGGATGTGATAGTTTGTTGAAATTTTCCCAGTTTCTGACCAGTTATGTCTTTTAATGACAAATTCCATAACATTTTGCTGCTATTAGTTTATGTTCCACTGTTTTTTTTTATTTTTTTATTATTAATTTATTTTGAGAATAATAATATTACAGTGTCCTGGTTGCACCACCCGTCTTACCTGACGACTCCTGGGATAGGCTCCAGCTATCCACAACCCTGAACTGGATGAAGCAGTATGGAAAATAGATGAATGAATAATAATACAAAATATTCATGTAAAAAATGAATAATTTATTTTAGATTGAGATTCTTTTAATGATATCATTCTTCCAATATTCACATGCTTGTTTTTATTTGTAGACATTTGTCATTTTTTTAAATTGTGTAACACATATGATACTTCTCAGGTTCAAATGTGACTTTATCGATACATTGTACAGTTTTTTTCCAACTTAATATGTTGACTTCCACAGGATATCTATAATCTTCAGTGATTTTTTTTTATTAGTCATTGTTTAATTTATCTGTTATATATATATATATATATATATATATATATAAACCAATCATTCCTTTTAGTCTGGACACAATTCTATGAATAAATAAAACCTCTTATTTTCCAATCTATTTTAATAATAGTGTGGTTGTTTTCACTGAATGGGAAAAAGAAAGATGGACAAAGTGCTTGATTTCAGCGGTAACATCTTGTCACGTGATGTCTCCTGATTAGAACAGGTGTGCTGCCCAATCAGCAAGCGTCCGCTAGCTGCGCTTTTTCTCCCTCATTTGAACAAACACTCGCCTGGTTAAAGAAGCTCAGATGATACATAAGAGTAATACAACGAGTAAAGCTGTTTTGTTGTGTTTTATTGTCGGATGGATGTAAAAAAAAAAATAAAAATAAAACTTGTTTACGTCGTTCAACATCCAGAAGTGAAAAGTCAACCATGAAGGTAAGAAACGTCTTCAGGTTAATGTTGCGCTTCATGTGTAGCTTGTTGGGTTGGATCCCAAGTGGTTAATAGAAAAGTTTTACCTTTTATGAGTTCTCATATCAAAAACAGGATTTCATTATGATGTTGCCTGTAAAGTTATATCAAACTTTTCAGTTTGCTCCGATACAGCTATAAAAATGTAATGAGTTGCTACCCTGTAAAGCACGTCCTGCTCCGGTGGCTTTAATTTACTTGCTTTTAACATTTGAAATATTCAAATGACATTTTAAACTCGGCAACAAATAACCCAACCATGTAAAACTGGTTATTAAATAATGCAACAACGCTTTAAAAACGTCTTTACTTCACTATGGTTGCGTCTTACCGAGGTAAAGTTACTTTGATGTTTGATGACAGATATTCGGACACCCAGTTCCCGTGCATACACCGACTCTTCCCACTGACTGTCCCCAGCCTGCACTATCAACGTGTGGGGAACTCACGTTAAAGGCACCGCTCTGAACGCTGGTAGTTTTGACCTAGGGACAGTAAACAACTTACTACTCTTGTGAATGAGGTGTGATAAAATGTTCAATAGCTCTCCGGTCATGTGACCAATTCAATCCAATCCACTTTATATTAGTAGTACTAGCCTAGTACTAAAATGCACAGCTCTTCATTTCCAAATTTATCTATTATTTGAATTTAAATAATTATTTTATATTAAAAATCAAGGTTTTTGTTTAGTAGCTCTCAGGTCATTTGACCTATTTAAGTCATTCCACTTTATATTAGTAGTATTAACTATGAACAAGAAGACACAGCTCTTCATTTGATGCGATTTTTTTTTTTTTTTTTTACAGAAATTTCCTGGTTTTGAATTGTTTTTATTTTACTGTTTGTTTCAGTAGTGTTTGGCTACTTAGCTGATTGGATTTTAACATTATTCTTTAAAATACTTTTTATTTGACCATTTTATTCATTTTATTCTTGTACTACAGACATTTTAGTCCATTTTCAGTTTACAAACATGGATGTTTTTCCTACATTGTTTTTCCTATATAACGTATTTGAATAAACATGATGTAAATTCAGGTCCAGACATTTCAAAATAGATTCGTTTTCTCAAACAAAGTTAGATGTTCACCTCCACATATGTGGATAGAATTCCAAGAATGGGACGTACAATGTCACCTCTCTGGCAGGAAGTTGCTGACTTTGTGCGCGGGGTCAAGCGGTCCCGACTAGATATAATTGCACTCATATTGACGCGCAGTTTGGGCTCTGGAACCAGTATTCTTGATAGGGGCTGGACTTTCTTCCACTCTGGCGTTGCTTCCGGTGAAAGGCGCAGAGCAGATGTGGGCATGCAGATTGCCCTCCGACTTAGTGCCGGTATATTGGAGTTCACCCCGGTGGACAAGAGTAGCCTCCCTCCGCCTTCGGGTGAAGGACGGGTCCTGACTGTCGTTTGTGCTCAGAGTACCCACTATTCTCGTAGTCCTTGAAGGGAGTGTTGGAAAGCACTCCTGCTGGGGACTCCCTTATCCTCCTGGGGATCTTCAATACTCATGTTGGGAATGATAGTGAGACCTGGAGGGGTGTGATTTGGAGAAAAGGCCAGGCCAATCTGAACCAGAGTGGTATTCTATTGATGGATTTTTTTTTTTTTTTTTTTTTTTACTTATCAGATTGTCCATAACGAACACCATGTTCAGAAAAAAAGTGTCCATATGTGCACTTGGCACCAGGAAACTCTATGCTACAGTTCAATGATCAAATTTGTAGTCGTATTGTCGGACTTGCGGGCGCATGTCTTGGACACTGGAGTGAACAGAGGTGCGGAGCTGTCAACTGATCACCACCTGGTGGTGAGTTGGCTCAGATGGTGGGGGAGGGTGGTGATCAGGGCCACCAGGCCCAAACACATTTTGAGGATCTGCTGGGAACGTCTGGCTGAGTTCCCTTTCAGAGAGCATTTCAACTCCCTCCTCCGGCAGAACTTCACTCATGTCCCGAGGGAAGCAGGGGATATTGAGGTAAGGCTAAACTTGGGCATAGGAGGAATTTGGTGAGACCATGGAGAATGACTTCTGGAGGGGTTTGAGGAGATTCTGGTTCACCATCCAGCGGTTGAGGAGGGGGGAAGCTCCATCAACACTGCACCATCACATGTACATCAGGGACAATGCCCCTGAAGTGGCAGACTGGGGTTGTGGTCCCCCTCTTCATCAGAGGGTATGCTCCAACTACAGGGGTATCACACTCCTCAGCTGGTTATTTGGTTAGGATACCTCCTAGATGCCTCCCTGCAGGAGGACACCCTGAAGGAGATCCAGTACATGATGGATAGATTATCTCTCGTGGCTGGCCTACAGACATAAATATAGGACATGAAGTGTTCAGTTGCATAAACAACAAAGCCAGTCTTCATCCTTGGCCTTTTCAAACTCCCCGACCATTTATCTAAATGCAAGCAGTATAGAGCCATCTCTTACAAATATCACATTGGATTTGTAGAGTATAACTCATTATATATAAAAAAAAAAAATTAAAATTTATATTATACAACTAACCCATCAACTACTAGGCAAATACTATTTATTAAGAATAAGAAATTTAGTAAAAACTGTCTTAAAAATTAAATAAGAAATAAACTTGGAAAAGAGCTGTGCATTTTAGTACTAGGCTAGTACTACTAATATAAAGTGAAGAGTAGTGATTTGTTTATGGTCCCTATGTCAAAACTACCAGAGTTCAGAGCGGTGCCTTTAACACGAGTTCCCCACATGTTGATAGTGCAGGCTGGGGACAGTCAGTGGGAAGTGTTGGTGTATGCACGGGAAGTGGGTGTCCGAATATCTGTTGCTTAAAGACGCAAACCGAAGTACAGTTAGTTTGATGTTTGATATTCTTTATTATTATTTTAAAGCTTTAAACACACTTAAATCGTGGAATATCGGACTGACACGGAAGGGAAAAGAAAACAGATGAGCTTATACACTTTAAAGAAACAATTTTTTAAAATGTGATTTTCGTTTGTAGACAGTTTTTATGAGACTATTTTAATATTTCATGACAGGGCTAAGTAATCTCCGCCTACAGAGTCGCACACCTGCAGGTGTTTTGAGTTTCACTGCATCACACCTGACTCGTATCAATGGCTAATTAGCAGAGTTTTTTTTTTTCAGAGCTTAACATCAAACTCTGCAAAAGTCTCATAAGTCTGGTGTGTGTCAGGTGTGTTGCACCAGTTTCCTCCCCTTGTACAGCGTTGTATAAGTTTTCGCTTCCAACCACTGCATGTTTTTATAGATTTTAATGTAGAGGTTGCACAAAGTGTAAGTCAGCAGGAAATGCTTTAATCTTGTGTATTTTCTTCAGGATCATGCTTCATGTGGATCTCGTCATAAAGCTGCAGGCAATAAGGGATTTAAACATGGTGAGCATTTTATTTTGGGCAACATTTAGCAGAGTGTCATCACAAAAAATGAATCTTTCATGTAATTATTCTCATCAGTAGATTCTATTGAGATGAGTTGCACCTGACCTGGAAAGCAGGCAGCAGCTGCTGCTGATGATGATGATGGAGGCAGCAAATTTAAACTGCCAGAGGTAATTATATCATCTCTTCTGATTCAATGCATGTATAGTGAATTTATTTTTTATAGTTTGCAAAAAATATCTGTCAAATATTTAGATTAACAAAAATATTTAAATTAAACTTGGTATAGTTGATGGTTTAGCTTGATATTAAAGGAATATGTTACATGGAAAAAAGAATAGAGGGTGAACTTGAGAATCAGTGCATTAAGACGACTGCACTAACTCAGGCTTTTAAAACCCAATGTTTGACTTTATGAAATAAAACCTCTGGAGAAGTCTTGACTTAAATCCTGAGACCAAATGCATTCAAGAACCTGAATAGGCCTATTGAAATTTAGCTTTGAGACACAATCCTTATAAAAGTCACATGTGGTTTTAATTTTCTATTCTAAATGTTCAAAGCATGTAGTTTTTCATTTTTTCCTTTTTAAATTGACATTTAATACTCAAGCAGTGTGCATGATCTGTGACCTGTCTGTGGCAGGTCCTGTTAAAATGTTGATGCAAATCTCGGTTGCATTACATGTAAAATGACCTGAACATGTCAGAACCTCCTGTAACTGATTAAATTAAGCACTGGAAATGACTCAAGTTTTTGCATGTTATTTCATAACGGACAACAATGAATATTTATTCAGTATGTGTAGCCAAAGTAATGGAAACATGAAAATAATATCTGTATGTGATCAGTCACTTATATTTAAAAGACTAAGCCTTAAACAAACACTGCAGATTGTAAATTGTAAAAACTGAAGGTGGGATGAGTGATTTCAGCTGAAAATGTAATACTTGGTGTTTGATTAAAGTGCAGATGCTGAATATTCATCAGTTTAAACTCTGATCTGTTAATGTGTAATCCAGCTATGCAGCATGCTGTCTGCATGCAGTAGCTTTAATGTAAATGTTTTTGTATACAATTAGTTTAAGGGGAAAAACCTAATTTCATTTTTTTTCTTTGTCTCCCCAGGCAGTTGAAGTTGATCTACGGTCAGTAAGTCCCACTTGGAGTTTTCCTTTTTCCCCTCCTGGTTTTTTTCTTGGCTGCCGTGCCATGGCTGTTTGCATAATGTCAGCCCCCTTGTCACCCCCCAACTAAAAGGCTTCTGTGCCATGATTTAATTTGTCCATCTTTCTGATTTTCAATTGAAGGTGCATTAGTTTGGATCACAATGAGGACTGATCTCATTTAATTTGCTGCAATAACTTTTGCCTCCTTAAGGTAGATCTCCTAATGGTAAGCCTGTTTTTATTATTGCTCTGTTATCAGTTTGTACAACCTACTATAAATGTTCTCATATTGTGTTAAATTATGTTTAGTCATCTCACTTTCAGAATCTGTCACTTGTCACTTAATGACAGAAAAACTTGCTAAAAAATGAATTGAGATATTGCAAGTGATGAGTGATGTGTTTCAAATGAAAAGTAGAGCTAAAAAAGAAAAATGTAAATGATGCTTAAACATGATTCTCATCATTAACTCAACCAGTTCGCAATAATTTAGACGCTTATACATTGTTAAATGCCTGTGCCATATATTTCTGTGTTCGCATGGCCGCCTGTGCCATATATTTCTGTGTTCGCATGGCCGCCTGTGCCATATATTTCTGTGTTCGCATGGCCCCCTGTGCCATACATTTCTGTGTTCGCATGGCCCCCTGTGCCATACATTTCTGTGTTCGCATGGCCCCCTGTGCCATACATTTGTGTTCGCATGGCCGCCTGTGCCATATTTGTTTCTCTGTAATAATTTGCTACATGTGTTGATCAATTAGCCTCTTGCATCATGTTCAGTCCTCATTGTTGTAAAAGCACCTTCAATATCTTTTAAAATATGAATCATGTTAGGTCTTTGTTCCCTTGAGTACCCCCTCCCCATTTGTTTAGCTTGGAGCAGTTTAATGGAGCGTTCTTTCAGCCTTTTGGATATTTTTCCTAGTCAGTAATGTTGTTAGTATTTTTATTTTTTTCGTGCTGATTATAGTTGGTCTAATTACAAATATGTTTTGTGCCAAAATGGTAGTGCTTGTTAGCTTGAGTAGAAATGTTGCCAGTAATGTTAACTTGTGCTGAGGGAAGATTTGCTCTTAGGGATTTGGTATTGAAACAATTCAGTCTTGCTGACCTTTGTTTTGGAGAATATCCTCCAGGGGTGTCGGAGTCCAGTCCTCGAGGGCCGGTGTCCCTCCAGGTGTTTGTCTCCATGCTCCAACACAGCTGAATGAAATTAATGAAAAGTTTGACAAGAACCCATTGGGTCCATATGATTTGCATCAGGTGTGTTAGTGCAAAAAACAACAAAACCTGCTGGATACCGGCCCTCGAGGACCTGACTGTGACACGTGTCCTAATCTATCTGAAGGGTTTAGTGCTAATGGGCAGCATTAGGTTTGCTTCTCTAGTTTACCCCTCCTGATTTAGTATTTCTTACTTGATCATGTTGTGTAACAAACACCAATTACTTACTGCAAGAAGTGTAATTTTATTCGTCATACATGTGATGGTAAATGTAAACTATTTACATGTGAGGTTGATATGCCATTCTTACACATGTAGATACACATTTCTATCCAAACTCTTAGCTCATGGTATACCTTCTGATTACTAGTGGAAAGGATAAAAGCCAGGAATTGTGGGAGTTGTTACTTAACCATATTTAATAAATGGTGCAAAATATTCTGTAAAATTAAATATAGAATGTGGCAAGAGTTTGTAAGTCTGCATTTGCTTAGTCTAAGCATGCAGCATCACATCAGTACTGTATCATTGTATTCAGTACATTCTTATTAAAACATGCAACCATAGCAAGATCAGATGCTTAAATGCAGGATTAAATTAATCCTAAACAAAAACCCATTATATTTAATCCTACACATGGGTCAGTGCAGTAGGTTTGGACTAATTTTGAATTCCGGGCGTTTTCGTTTAGATCAACTAGACTCATCCTTCATTTCAACTTGAGATATTTTGCGTGACCGGTGTTTGAACCCTTATTTCTTTCATTTTTAAAGTTTTAATCTATAAAAAACATTTTTTCTATTTCTTCATTCTGCATAGTTGTGCATTTGGGAAAATTTTGGTGTTAACCAGAAGAGCAGATTTTATTTAAAGCGACATCCTTTTTATGCCTCCTCAACCATTTTGGACTATCCATTCAGCAAGATTTCCAGTTTGTATGGATTTTTACTGTTTTGCTCTTTGAAGTCACCAGTATGTATAAATGTCAGTTCTCCTGATCTTTGAATGTAAATTTATATTGTAAAGCAGTTTAAATGGATCAGAAAGCAATTTAGTGGAGGGTCTATTAATGGTAAATTACTTATAAAAAGATATTACAGCCTTGTTTAACAAGGCTTTTTTTTCTCCATTTTATGGAAGGACATGCCAGTTATCTGTAACCACACAGTTAGCACTTTTTATATTTCCAAATTATTTTTTGTCTTTTTGATGTAACATGAATTGCTCCGGTGAAGTTGTTCTTAAAATGGGCTCATCAAATTGACTTTACTTATGATTTAAAGTTAAGCGTTCATGTATCATTGAGATTGAAGCCATGTCTCTCAGAATCCCCCACCCCCTGTTGTTTTGGCTCTAGTGTCTCTCTTAACCCATGTTTTTGTCTGCACCCTTATGGTTTGAGTTGGGGTGTGCATGTGTATGGGGTTCTTTGCACCTCTGATTCTGGGACCTCCACATACTGAATTCTTTAAGCTTTTCTAAAAGGATTCCTTTATGATCACTTTCTCATTTTGGATGAATCTTATAGGTTTTATTATATAAACCACTTCTGCCATGCATCAAGCTAAAATTACAAATATGCTTCATAAAAATGTGAGCTTCTTTTGAGAAATGCTGATGGAAAATTTTCTGTCTAACCATTTTAAGGTTCTGTGAAATTCCAGATTAAACTAAATTGTAAACAGCTTCAGACATGTAATGCTTGGAGAATCTGGAAGGTAATTAAAAGTAGCATTTAACACCACTCTTCCATTTGAATCCTTGACTGGTGGGATATAAAATACAGGCAGTGAACTACAATGCAAAGTGTACTGTGGATTAACTGTAAAACTACACAATCATCAACCCTCAATTGTTGGGCCTTCATCAAGCTGGCACTGCTCATGTGGCAATTGAAGAAAATTTAAGTTTCATGTGAATCTGCAGTTTAAAGAGCCAAAGGTGTTTACTTCTTGGAAGAGTGTGAAAGAACTGAAATGGTGACACTGCTCCATACTATGGAAGAAATGCACCCAAGTGCCAGTTAAAACTATAGCAGGAGTCTCTTATGTAAACAGATCCTTCCAGAAAGCATTTGCACTACATGTGGAGAAGATGACCTAGATTTGTCTGCATCTGCAGATTCCTACTGTGGAAAAAAGGGGTCTGAGAATTTGAAGGTGGACACAAAATAGCAGCACATGAAGAAAAGATCCAACTGCTTTAAGCTTAAGACGAGCAATCTGTTTGAAATGTGAGATGCACTCTCTCAGAAAATGAATAGGTATAAGATCCAAAATGGCACCAGCAATTCTCTATTCCATGCCTGACTGTGACATTGAATTTCTGACCTTCTCATACAAAGGGCTGGTTCATCTAAAGATCAAACTTGGACTGTAAGCTGACTGTAACATCCTAATTATATTGGACAAAGAGAATCTTTGTTCTTAAATTTTTTTAATAGATCAAATGTAGTGCTTTTAAGTGGACTGCTCTTCCAAATTTTCGCACTTGGATAGCTTGGAAGTGAAAAAATGTGTGCAGAAACTGAAGACGATGGAAACCTGGAAATTGGGAAATGCATGCTGAGAAATCAGTATGAAGCAGGCTTTACTGTACAGCTTTTAGAAACTTGCAGGGTGTTGCATATGGTGCCACTAGGTGGCAGACGCGGGGGAGTAACGAGGAGGAGAGTAGGAGAGGGTGGAGAAGAAGTGTAACGAGAGAGAGCCTGTAATAAAGTTACAAACACTAAGCCAAACCTCTGTTTCTTTCCACCCTACTTAACAAATTGTCGACGAGGTTTAACCTGCACGGAGATGGCTTTTGCATCGACGCCGTTCCCTCCGCCGTTTCTGCCCTGCCCGGATGAGCCGCCAATTCCACTGGTTACATGGGAAAGAATGTTCCTTAACTACTTGCTAGTCATGGATTCTACTGGGGACAAATGGGCGGAGGACTGAAAAAAGGCACTTTTACTACACTGTTTGGGAGCCGAGGGCCAAAGACTCTTTTACACCCTGCCTGACCAAGGTACTATGATGGGCGGAGTTCTTAAGGCGTTAAAGACTCACTTTAATCCTAAAAGAAATGTGGTTGCAGAAGGCCATGCTTTTAGGAAATGAGTACAGGCATCTGACAAAAATATATCGCAGTACATTGCCGCGCTGAAAGAGTTAGCTGCCACGTGTGAATTCGGAGACGAGGATGAAATGCTAAGAGACAAACTGGTTGAGCATGTTGCCAGTCAGCGCATAAGAGAACATTTATTACTTGAGAGCAACTTGACACTAGGGAAAGCTACCTCGGTTGCTACACAGATTGAAGCTGCAGTTAATCAGGCTAAGTCGCTCACTACCGCTACTGCTGTGGCCCCAGTACATGCTGTGCATGCGACATCTGCCGATGGCAAGACACGTTTTCGTCCGAAAAAACCTACTGCGCCTGTTACTGCTCATGCTGCTGCTTCAACCTCACGTTCGTGTTACCGCTGTGGTTCTGACAAGCATCTGGCGAACATGAAAACCTGCCCGGCTGCCACAGCTAAGTGAAACAATTGCCATAAGACGGGACACTTTGACCGCGGGTGTCGCTCATCAGCACAGACACGCCATGTAAACGAGGTAGGCTTACCAGAACTCCAAATACTGTACCTTGATGCTGCTACACCTGACCGGATTCGGTGTATTGTCAACGTGACGACTCCTGCAGTCACTGTGCCTGTTGAATTAGTCGTAGACTCAGGCTCTTCAGTGTCCATCATACCACAGTCGCTGTACCAGGTGAAATTCAAAGATGATGCACTGCTGCCCCCTACTGTCAACCTAGTCACATACTCCTGTTCTCTGATTTCTGTGCTGGGGTGTTTTACTTGTCCTGGTGTCACGTGATGATGCTTCCTGCTCCATAAAGCTCTTCGTGGTTGAATCAGGAACTGCTTTGCTTGGCATGGGTCTTATACAGGGACTTGAACTGTGCTTCACTGGCTCTACTGTGCAGAACGTACACAGCCCTACTACAGTTGCTCCTGTGATGGATCTCTCCACCACACCTCCACAGCCACCAGACTTTGGCTGTGCTAAACAGTTCCTCCACAAGGTGAAGATCATAAGTGCAGTTCCTCCTGTCCGACAAAGGCTGCGTCGCTTGCCACTCGTCTTCAGACGCAGTGAGTAAAGAACTGACCATGCTGCATGAGGCGGGGATAATTGAAAGAATTTCTGCGTCCCCGTGGGTGTCACTCATCGTAGTGCTCCAGAAGAAGTCTGGGGGCATTACAATGTGCATGGACTTAAAAGAACCAAGCAAGTCTGTCATTAAAGATGGCTATCCACTTCCTCACATCAACAAGATGCTGTTACAATTTAAAGGTACTACGGTATTTTCTACGATTGATTTGGAGGCCGCGTACTACCAGCTGCCCTTACATGAGGAGAGCCGTGACCTCACAGCTTTCATTACACACGAGGGGTTGTTCAGATTCTGCAGGGTTCCATACGGCTTGGCTTCAGCTCCTGCTGCTTTTCAAAAAATGCTGGCTACTGTGCTGCATGGTCCTCCCAATGTAGCCAACTACCTGGATGACATCATCCTGTGGGGAAAAACGCCAGAGGAGCACGATGCCACGCTCAGGGAGGTCCTTTAGCGTTTAAAGGACGCAGGTTTGAAGCTGAACCGTGCTTAATGCCAGTTTGCCAAGTCGTCCCTGCACTTCCTGGGGCACACTGTTACACCGCAAGGCATTCAGCCCACAGATGGCCATTTTTTTTAAAAAAAAAAAAGCCCCAACTCCACCTGATACACAAACACTGCGGTCATTCTTGGGTCTGCTGTCATGGTACAATAAGTTCATCCCAAATTTTTCCACCTTTGTGGAACCACTACGTGCATGTCTTTGCCAGAATGCAGAGTTTCAGTGGACGGAGGAGGCACAGCGCAGCTTTGAAGCTGCCAAACAGCTGCTGATAGACAGCCCTGCCCTCGCTCTGTTTGATCCTGACAAACCCACGATTGTTTCGACTGACTCATCCAATTACGGCTTGGGTGCTGTCCTGACCCGAATGCATGGCGACACAGAGTGCGTGGTTGCCTTAGCTTCAAGAACGTTGTCAGCTGCTGAACGCAAGTACTCCACAATAGAGAAGGAGGTGCTGGGCTGTGTCCAGGCCATGGAAAAGTGGAGAACTTACCTGTGGGGCCGGAAGTTCCTGCTGCGTACTGACCATCAAGCGCTTACTACGCTGCTCACTTCAAAGGGGACTGATAGAGCTGGCATGAGGATCGCGCGCTGGGCTGTGCGTCTATTATGCTTTACTTATGTGGTTTACAGACCTGGATCACAAAATCACACTGCAGACTGCTTGTCACGCATGCCGCTCCCTGCAGTTGCCGATGGCTGCATTGACTCGGAGCCGGAGTTTGTTGCCATGCTGTCTGCTACATTGGCAGCTGTGTCACCATCTGACTTTGCTACTGCTTGCTGCTGCTTGCCAAGAACTTTCAGCCCTACGCTCACAGATTGAAGCAAGCTGGCCATGTTCTTCATCTGTACTGCCTGACGCTCTTCGTCCGTACTGCCGCATGTTGAATGAATTCAGTGTACAAAATGACTGTGTTCAGAGGCTCGCGCCTCGTTCAACGATCGCTATGCGGTGTGTTGGTGAACTTGGCACACAATGGCCATCAAGGCATAGTCGGGACAAAACGGAAGTTACGTGACCTCTACTGGTGGCCTAACATTGAACAAGTCAGCTGCCAAGTCAAAGCTTGCCAGCTGTGCCAGTAAAATGACAAAACGGCTACAACTGCAGCTGCTCCACTGCAACCGGTCCAATTCCCGTGTCTGCCTTGGGATATGTTTGCTATGGACATAGTTGGGCCGCATACTGCAGGTATGCAATAACTGATTACCACAGTAATTGGCCAGAGGTGGCTTTCACTGCCACCATTACGTCAGTGAATATCTGTGCTTTTCTTACGTCAGTCTTCAGCAGATATGGGAAACCTCGTAGCTTAGTGACGGATAACTGTGCACAATTCACAGCTTCCCAGTTCGCTGAATTCTTGCGATCCAGAGACATTCAACACATACGTGCGTCTGTTTATCATCCTGCTGCAAAAGGTGCTATTGAACAATTCCACCGGGTGCTGAAAACCTGCATCCAATATGCCTTTCTCGAAAAACCATGGAAAGAGACTGTTAATGACTTTCTCAAAGTCTACCGCTCCCCTCCACATACGACTACAGGGATGTCTCCCTTTGAGTTGCTGGTAGGGAGAAAGATGCGCACTCGCCTAAATGTACTGCCACTGGCGACTTCCTCCAAAGATGATGCTGCCCTGTCACAGAGAGTTTCAGCCTAACAGGCAAAGATGAAAGCTTACACAGAGGTGCTCGACTTCCATCCCTCAGAGAGGGAGATTGTGTGCGCATCAGGAAACCAACGCATGTACCAAAAGCGCACCTGAGATTCCCCGCCCCAATGCACATTAAACGACAAGTTGGGCCTGCCACTTACCTGCTACAGGACGGAAATAAGTGGCATGCTTCCCGTCTCACATAGTCTTGTGCTCCGGCAAGACCGGCTTCAACGGACTTTCCTGTACCTGATTTGCTAGTCGAGCCGCCTGCAGACCAGTCGGCTGTTTCTGCGGATCCAGTTCCAGCCAGAGAGAGGCCAGCTCAAACGAGACGACCACCACGTTGGCTTGGTGACATCGTTGGATAAATTTTTTTTTGCTAATGTGAAGACGGACTGAAAAGAAAATGTTTTGTTGCTATATGCTTAGTTGATTCTGAGATACAGTTAATGATACTTAAGTTCTAGACAGTATTGCAGGATAGTTGTTACATTCTTACTATTTACTTATCAGTGTTTCTACATATGCTGACCTTCATATTGCATGTGCCAGTGTAGCTCTTCAGACTACATATAGGTTAAATTGTTATGGTATGTGCTATTCTTGAGTAAGAGGGAAATATGTTGCATATGGTGCCATGGGGCACCATACGAGTCTACGAGTAACGAGGAGGAGAGTAGGAGAGGGTGGAGAAGAGTGACGAGAGAGAAGCCTGTTATCAAGTTACGAACACTAAGCCAAACCTCTCCGTTTCCTTCCACCCTACTTGACACAGGGCTGGAGATGAAGCTGATGTCAACTCTTTTCTTTTAAAATAAAGATGGCCAAAACAGATTTTATTTTATTTTTTTTTTTAAAATAAAATAACAGTTATCGGAAGAGACATCTATACATCCATTACCTTGAATCTGAGAGACATCAGCTCTTCAGCTGTTTACTGAGCTATGAGTTGTGGAAAGAAGACCAAAGCATAACCCGGTGAAATCCAGTGGAAGTCTCAAAGTACAAATCCATGCATAATGTCTTGCAATTGATGAAAGCAAGGGGACGTGTGCATGTGATGGTAGAGATGGTTTCCCTACTTATAAGCTGAGGATACAATTTATAGAAGTGCTTGATCTTTCTATTCCTGAAATGATCCTAAAGCTTCATCCAGGAAAAGCTGATGAAAGGAGTTCAAGGGGGCCAAACTGTCTCTGCTATAAATTTTTCTGGCAGCCAGTCTGCAAACAGTTGACTGGCATTCATTTATTTTACTTTGTAGATGGGAGGTTTTGCAGGCTTTGAGATTAGTGAAGTGTCAGATGGTTCAACTGTTTGACAGCTTGAATAAAACGTGAGCACTTTTTTTTGTCAATTGCTGTGAAAACAAGGTCTCGGCAGTCAATCATATATTGGAGGAATTAAAACCAACAACCTGCAAAGTCAAACTCTTCTGAGCATTTCGGACTGACCATTAGACCCAGAAAGTGGATTCTGTTAAATGGAACCTGCACAAACTAGGCCACTGACACTGATCAGGAAATGGGAAAAACATTTGGAACACTGAATATCAATGGAAATGAAGTTTTTAAAAACATTTTCTACCTGTGTTTAAGTCTTATGAACCACACATTCATTTGTGCAATTAGAGGCCAGGGGAGTGTGTCAAAGATTAACTCATAGGGCCAGTATATGAAGAAAAGACCCAGCTGCTTTAAACAGTTACTGGTGCAAAGGTTATTGGAGATGAGAAAGCTATGTTTGCGAAGGCTGGACGTCAAGTAACAAAAGCTTAATTGAAGCTCTGCATTGTCAGTGAACCTGTTTTCCTGTCAATTGCAAAAAACCGGTGAGATCTACCATTCTTTTCATGCTACAGTGTGCCCTCTATATATTAGACTGCCATCTTTTTTTCATACAAGTGCTGCAGAATCTCAAACTTGAACTGTTAAGTGGTTGTAACGTCCTGATGTATTGGACCAGTTATAAAGGGTCAATATGAACTTTGAGCAAAAGTTGATTGCTCCTCTCCTTAAAAAGGAGAGTGCTTATCAAGATTTTCATTTTATGACAACTTGGAAGTGAAAAAAATTGGTTGAGGAACTGAAGATTGAGGAAACCCTGACTGAGAAACAAGTATGAAGCAAGCTTTACTGTGCAACTTTTAGAAACATGCAGGCTGAATAAGAGTAAGCTGATGTGAAATCTTTTAATTTCTTAGTCAAAACTGGATTGCTTATTAAATGGCATTGTTTGAACACGGATCTAAGACACCCTCACTGAGAAATTTGACATCTATACCTCCATTACAGCCAGACACATGTAATTTTTGAGCTGTCAAAACCTTTGACTGCACTATAAGAAGTGGAAAGGGCACCAAATGGATGAAACCCAATGAGAATCTGCAAGAGTACAAATTCGTGTAACTGATGAAAGCAAAGGTGGTGCGCACGGCTAATGGAAGTGATGGTAAATGGGCTTGTTCTTACATAGCCCTTTTCCAGTCATATTGACCGCTCAAAGATTCACGCTTTGTTTTTAAAGGAACTCGAAAAAAACTTGAGGAAAGGAACAATTGCATCTGCCACAGATTATTCTGGCAGCTATATAAATGGATTATTTATATTGTGCTTTATTGCAGGATTTGCTGATGGCGCTTCAATCATTCATCCATTTTGCATTCATCTTTGGTAACGGTAAGGTACCTTGAAACCCAGGGAAATTGGCCATAAAGGTTGGCTAACACCTTGAAGGACTCGTGTTGTGGGGTTGACCAAGCTGAATGCGAATCAAAATTAGACCTATGCAGGACATTTCAAGAAGTTCTTGTCCACTATCTTAAAACGCAATTACACCAAAACAAATGACTGCTGTAAAGAATTAAGGGTTCATTGCCATACTCTGAACTGTTAGAACCCAAAAAGCACTGATCTTCACCTTTTTATCAACTGTCAGGATCTCCAATGGGGCTTCCAAATCACCCAAAGAAATGGAGTCACAATCACAAATCACAATTAAAAAAGTTTTTGTTGCTGTGCAAACATGGTCAGACACCAAAGTAGGTGCAAGCATTATGGTTGAGTGTTGTGGATAAGCAAAGGCCACCAGCAGAAACTGCCAGTCTTGTAGATGTTGAGCAGTTTAGCAACTTCATCTGAAAAGTAAACAATTTGAATCGAAGAACCGCAAAGAGTTGTTCAAAGTCAAGCCATGGACAAAGTATACTAGGTGGCACTCTCCAACTGAAATTCCTGCTAGTGAACACGAGTATGCCTTCCCAATTCTTTCTTGATGTATAGTGTAATTTTTCTTCCCCATCACCACAGGAGAAAGTTATAATACCAAAGAGGATCATCCAAGAAAAGGTTGGGTCAAATTGAGGTACCAGCTTTGAGGGGTTAGGATTTTGAATGAGCTCTCCAGGTTCCTTTATGGCCAGATTAGAGTAACTTCAAAAGAGACAACAAGCAGGAAAATGTTTTTTGAAAGATTCATGAAGCTGATTTTACAATAACTATGCTGCAGAAGGTGCTGTACTTGGTCTAAGGTGATCTCTCCAAAGCCTGGGAAAGAAGTCAATGCTTCACTAAAAGCTTTGTGAATTCTGTCGAGCCTTACTTCCTTATGAAATGCAGTCAGAAAGATCAAAATTTGCTAAATGTTGGAATCACATTATCAATCCACACCACCTAAAGAGTAGGTGGCACATTATTTAAAAAAAAATGTTGACAGGGACAATGCGTGGGTATGCAGCCACAATGCAATGTGGGAGACTGTTCAAACTTGCCATTGTCATCTGCTTTGAATTTGAACCTCTTCAGGGACACTTATATACTCCAAAATTTTGTTCCTGTGACAAACTGAGGGTGGAAGTACTGTGTCCAAAGACTGGAACCAGCAAAACTATCTTGCATATGGATATCCAGTGATCACTTGTCCTACTGTCCATGGAGAAACTAATGGACCAGCCAAGAAGCATTTGGCAAGGCAGATGGTTCTTTTCAGGCAGTGATCTCTCCGTCCACAGGAAAGATCAAATGGGAAAATGTCCAAAAACCTTTATTTGAAGGAAAGGCTTTGGTTTTATGAACTTTCCTTATCTATCACGTAAAGGAGACCACTGCTGATAGACACCACTGCTGTGAGACACAACTGCCGAATAGAATTCCAGCCAGGAGTCAACAGATTGTGCAAATGACCCAGTTTGCAATTGGACTGTGTGGTAGAATATTATGTAAAGAACCAAAGAGTGGAGAGAATTGCTTTTTCGCCTGCTGATAATAGGTTATTTTCACTGTTCTCCCTGCTGAAGCCTACAGGAATAATAAAAATTCAGTTCTAATGACTAAGTTCAGGATTTCCAAGTACATGCCATGCTTCTGTTAAAGTTTGCAATTCTAAAGTGGACTCCTTGAAGTAGAAAACAGTTGGTGGGGAAGAAAAACCTTTTTTTTGTGGTTGAAGATTTAATGGAACACTGAAATTCTGGGTGATCATTTGGATTTCATGGTTCATACATTTAAAGAGCTCTTGGTACATTTAAATGCTACATTTACGTTATTTCAAGCTGCTGGATCAGTCAGTGACAGATTGGATGCCTCTTTCCCGTTACTTATTTTGAATTGGAAATGACTGGAGAAAAGAGTGAGGTCAGTTAAAAGTTAAAACATTAAAATCAACAAATGCTGACCAATGCAAAATGAATCTGATCTTTGTATCCTTTTCTGAAGTGGATGTGGAAGACTTTTTTTTTTTTTTTTTTTTTTTTTTTTTTTTCTTGTCTGACATGGGGAAATTTCAACATTATCAAATCTAAATGACACACTTGGCTTATAAAGCTTAAGTTTATATGAACCTTGGACGATGAAGATGTAGTGTAACTTTGGAAATCTTGTTTGGATAAATATTGATACTAAAGTGCTTTAAGCAAAGTCTATCAAATGAACCATACTGTAATTGCCCAGATAAAGCCCTTATCAATCCTTTTCACTTGTGAATCAAATTGAAGAGCAGCAGCAAATGTCAACCTGAAGAGGAAAAAAAAATCACATGTATACAACTATACATCTGTGAATCTGAAAAGAACTGAAATGAAAGGGCTGAGATCTCATGGACAAAGTGGTTGACACTTTGATCAGTAATTGACCTCACATTGTTTAAATTACTCATTAATCAAACTTTAAAAATCGATGAACATTAAGCAAAACTGGATCACTCATTTTAATTTAAAATGCTGAACATTCAAATATCTTTTGGAAATGTTGAGCCTCAACAGGCTATATGACATTGAGGTCTTTGGATTAGAGCCCTGGACGTCTCACTCCACTTCGCCTGGAAGTAATTGTATCATCACTTTCATGCATTTGAGAGCTAATGTTCTATACTAAAGAACTGCAGTGCCGACTAGAAAAGGATGAGATGCAGATGTTGCCTGTGGCGCAATCAATGACAAGTGTATGGATGGTTAAATTAAAATGTTTGTAGGGATGAGAAATGTTTATCAAAAGCTAAACAGATCATCTTGCTAGTACAGGGGATCTAAATGTTAAATGCCCAATGTGCAGACTGAAGAGTGATCCAAGAAGTCTGTAAAACTGTCTTATGAAGGGTGTAGTAAACAAGTTGGTTAGATTTTGACAACCCCAGAAGTATTTAAAACTGTGACAAAGGACAGGCATGAGCTACATGTGTGGATGGTCTTGGATACTGTATCCTGCGTTTATTGTCAGTATCACTTTTGTTAGATATTCAAGTCCCAAATGTCCTTCCCTGCCAGTGGATTTATAATGCAGTGGTAACTTCTGGAAAGGAGTACTCTTTTGGGATGTGCAATCTGATACTGTTGCTGCCATTGAAACTCTGTAGCCCAAGGCAGGTAATGAAAAAGCTAAAACTTCCATTTGGTCAAAGGCTTCCAGCACTGAACAGTTGTTCTGCAGACCCCCTCATGCAGTGGTGAAATGTCTTGACAAACTAGGAGCATCTTATGTGGGGATAGACAGGAGGATGAGATTTTTTCTCCACCTTTTACTCAACTGCTGGAGTAACTAATCTAGAACCTCAGCAAGGACACAGCTGAGCTCTTAAACAGGAGTGGCGCAAAAGCATTTTTCAGTCAGGTAAATGTCTTGGTCTTTGTATATATGCACTAGCGTGTACATTCTCAATTTTAATTAACAGGATGCTGACGCTCAAAGCTCTGAGCAGCTGGGCCATCCTCGTTTCCTCTAAACTGGCATTTATGACAACAATGATTCAAAGTTCCCTCTGAAGTAACTCTGGACACAGGCAGGAAGACTTTTCCCAGTTCTAGAGCTGAGTGGATGAATAGGTAATTTGTGGAAAGATGGAAGTGTGGAGAGAGCACAGTAGACAGAGGTGGACAAAGCCATAAGTTTGCTCCAAGAGGGCATGGACTGGATGCGGAAAATCCAAGCAGGCCTGACGGGTCTCAATTCTGGTAGGAGGAAGATGGAGGATATGAGAGCATGAGGAATTGGACTGTATAGACTCAAGAGGCAAGCAAAGAGCATGGACGGGCAATTTTTTCCTCAGGTTATTTTTGACTTTATATGAGAACCTTAAAACACCCTGACATTCCTCTGCAAGAAAGACATGTTTACCCCTGCATAACTTCAAAAGCACATGGCCAGCTGTGGTAACAATCCATCCAGTAAATGAAAAATGTTTAGTCTCTTTGTATGGAAAGCACTTGTGTTAAATCCCACTTTTCCCAGCATTGCAAAATAAGACTCACAAATATGTATTTTTGTAGCTTTGCTGAAAGATATTAATGAGCTATACTTGTCCGAGAAGCCCAATTCTGATCAGTAAACTTCCTTAACATCAAATTTAAATGAGATTTAATTTGGAGATTCAAGGTCCAATGATATGTTTTATTTAAACGCTCAATTTTGTGATTTTCGTTTGCAAGTTCTTTATATTAATCCTATTCTAAAGTCATGGCTTGAAGGAAACATTATTGGTTAAAGAAAAAAAAGAAGCACGACACGTGGTGTTGCTGTTGGCAAACTTGATCTGATCTAGGTTAAAAGATGAAGATGAAGGTCTCTTTGGGAGCAGCAGTTCCTCAACGGTGATGTTGGAGTGGAAATGCCAACAAGAAGCGTCGTCCTGGATGAACCAGATGGCCAAAGGTCTTTCATGACAGTGGGTTTGGTGATTTCTCATAAATAAGCTTTTTAATGCTTGGCCATTATATAGAAGTGATTTTTTTTTTGTGTATTTATTTTTTATCTTTTTTTTTTTTTTTTTTTTTTTTTTTTTTAACCCAGCTGTAACCCAGTTTGTCAAACTGAGATGCTTTCCCTGCTCACCAGAGCTTGTCAAATACGACACATCACTTCACCCTATAGATCTTCAGGTCCCTGCCTTTTGAACAAGTTTTACATGTAAGTTAAAAGGCATGACTGCAGACTGGAAGTTATGATCAGTGATGCTGAGAGACAGTAGTGTTAAAGAACTACATTTTTGTTTCCCCGCTTTATTATTTTTACAGCATGATTGAAGACTGGCTTTTCCAACTTCCTGCTGATACCAAGCTGGAATGTGTGTTGATGGCAGCAAAACTAAGGTAAATGTTGCTTTTTGATGGGGTTTAGACATTTTTTTTTTAATTATCTGGTATCCATGCAATCTGACGAGCCAAAATTCTGTGACTTAAAGGAGAACTGGAAAATGTATCCGTCATATAAACCATAAGATGAGCTGAGAAGAGGGGAGATGCTGGTGGAAATCCAGCTGAAGATTCAGGAGTTTCCCACAGGCAAGCACTAAACCAGTGTTTTCACACAGTTGAATAACTTGTTTTAACTTTAAGTTTTGTTTTGGTAGTATATAGATCAAAAGGGGACAGGAACATTAAGAAAACTGAAGAATGGAAGAATTCATCGGCATGTGTTACAGCAGTGGTTAACTTGTAAACCTTTACCCAGTAAATCTAATTTCCTTCATTTCCAGCTTCAAGTCCATCCTGCTAGTTTCATGAAGGATTGAATTGTAAGTTAATCACTTAAAAATTTATTGATCATCAGTTTTCATGTTTAAATTTTAGTACTCAACTTTAAGTGTTATTTTCTATCATCACAGCTACCTGTAACGGTGGCTGCTGCACCATTTGGTACCAAGACGATGCCCCAAAGCTACTAAAGATGTTCTGACTGAACCTATGAGGAAGTAGCAGATGGAGGTTGTCCCAACAGAACTACAACGGTATGTATATGTGGCTGTTGCACATTACTGGGAGGATGAAATTGACTGTGACTTGTATTAACGTGCTCGGCTGCTGTTTACTGTAATTATTTCAGATCAACACTACAACATGGAGAACTTGATTACAGCATGTCGTTATCCTGTTGGGCCCTTGTCCACATCGCACTCGAACCAACAGACCCTGAAATGTATGTTAAGAAAAATGCTTTCTCTTTAGAAGTAAATATTTTTGGCTTTCTAACACCACTAGTTTAAACTGAGTCTTAAAACTTGAATGTTGCAGGATTTAGTCCAAAAGGACCATAAGGATCTATGTCTTTTTAGTGCAGAACTGCAGACAACAGTGATGGTGGCTCCTCTAATGCCCAGAATGGGACAATCACCTCCACCAATGACAAAAGTTATACAGACAAGGTATTATAAAATTATTTCACATCTTGTAACAGCATTGATTAAATTGTAATTGTATTTTTTCCAATTGACTTCATTAGAAACCTCCACAAGATCTGCCCAGAGCTCCTTTCATCCAATCATATTTCACTGCATCATATGTGGACATTTCTCATAAACATACGGTAAAATGTTGACTGGAATTTACAGCATCACCTGAGATGGGAACTGTATGGACTGACTAAAGAGCATAATAGCACATTGTGAACTGTAGTTATTTGTTTAACTACCTGGTGCTTTCCAGGGTGTTTTGTGGCCTCATGCTGGTATACACGTATTGTCATTTTTGTGCTTTTTACATTATTTATTCTACAGTTCTTTGCTAAAATCAAACCCAGTATTCCACTTTTATGGCTCATGGTTCATTGTTGAGTCCAGTTTCTTTTTCCCGTTCAGAGACACTGTAGTAAAATGTGACACAGCAACTGCAATGTATATAGAACTGCAGCAACAATGTTTTAATGTCTCTAAATTGTTTTTAGTAAAGTGTTTCACATAGAATCTTAAAAAAAAATCCTAAGCTTGGAAGCTGCCTGTTGCACCTTTTATAAGCTAAATTTTAAGCTTTGAAATGCTTAAACATGTGTCTGGTTCAGGTTTACTGCGTTATTAGTCACTAATGTTCCAAGCATTCATAGTTTTTACCGGTAAATTGGTGCAATTGCTTATTTACAGGTGTAAGTCTGTCAGCAATACTGTAGTAACTGTACTGTTGCCTGTGAGGAAATTAATAGTGAAATTGGTATTCTGAAACGATTGTCTCCGTAATACTAGAAAAATGTAATAAAAGCTTCAACTTGGTTTCAACTCGAATGAATTGGGTATTGATATGATTGACAGTTGCATGTTTCCATTTAATTCCTACATGGTGCAAAGTATCTGAATTGTACTTTATCAGCACATTACAACCTGATAAAGTTTAAAATTACTCTGAAAGGGAGATAATGAACTTATTTTATACTTTTTGGAATTTGGAGATGTTTTCATACAGATTAAAAGCTTTGACACAGTAATAAGGTCTTAAAAGAATATTTATATTTACACAAAACTTGACTTTATATGAAAAAGCAACCTGAAAGAATACATGCTAAAAAGACTACTTTATGAAAAAAAATCTGTCTTTTATTAGTATTTTTTTTTTTTATTCCTTTTATTTAACCAGTAAGGCCTCATTGAGGTTAAAGACCTCTTTTTCACGAGAGTCCTGGCCAAAAGACAGCTAATTTAATACAATCACAAAGTACAAATTACAATTGCAGGCTAAGGAGGCTGTCTCAAGTGCTCTAATTGTGACTTTAAAGTCATTCAATGAAATCAGGTCTTTTAGTTTACAGTTATATGTAGACACGGAAGAGAAGGCAACAGCCTTTAATTCCAGTTCAGTGTGGGTGGATGGAACAAAGCAACAAGTGATCATTTAAACACAAACCATAGGAACACTTTTCAGTGATTAAATAACATACAAGGGCATTAGCCCAGGCAAGGTCATGTAAAGATACCAGTGAGGCAACCTTCTGGTGGACAAAGGCCATTGCACTCAAATACAGTTCAGTGATGGGTCAATGCCTTAGTTTGTGCTCCAAAGTATGATACAGTCTATCTTTCCCAGACACTGAGCTGGAGCATTCATTTAAAACAGTCTCAATAGTCAATCATGGATTTTTTTAAAAAGTTGCTCTGAGAAGGTGCGCTTTAACCTCTAAAGGAAAAACAGAATTTATTCCTAAAGAAGCCAAGTTTCAATAAGTTTCTTCACAAGCTTCTCAATGTGGGGTTTAAAAGTCTGGGTGTCATCAAGTCAGATGCCAAGATACTTGGGGTGGACAGACATAGTATTAAAGGAAATTATCGAACTTGGCAATCCTCAAACTCTAAAACAAAATATGAAGGATTTTGGTCTTTGCGATGCATGGCATTCTCACCACCCCACACTAAGAGAATACACCTTTTCTTCAGTACACCATTCCTACTCTAGACTAGATTATTTCTTAACTAGCAGCTCGCTGCAGAATGACATTTCAGAGATAAAAATCCATCCCATAACCATCAGTGATCATGCACCAGTATCATTTAATCTGATAAGTAAGAATAATAAAGCAGCTACTAGAAACTGGAGATTTAATACATCCTTAAAGATCCTGAGTTTATTAATTACTTTAATGGTCCGTATATCTATTCTCATCAATATCTGATTACTCTATTAACTGGTCAAAAACCACTGATCAAAACAGCAGAATTTTTAAATTTTAATGCACCAAAACTATTTATCAAAAATATATGATTATCTAACTTGGATGATTCCATCTGTCTCCCGACTTCAAAATGGGATTTATCCAGAAACTGTTATGAAAGTGAATGGGTTACAAATGTCTAAATACATTTAATATGAAAAAAAAATCAAATACACAAATCAATTCAAAGTTTTGCACAGAACTCATTATACAGGACATCCGATGTTCAGGATGGGTCTGTCACAATCCAACAACTGATAACAATGCACTGAGAACGCTGTTGACAGCTATTTTCACGCATTGTGGTCTTGTCAACCAGTTCACAGATTCTGGCTTTATGTATGTATAGACATATCACAATGGTTTAAATGTAATATCCCTGTAAGCCCCACAATATGCCTACTGGGTTATTTGAGGGGAAATTACCACCATGTTAGTCTCTTCAAACTTAATCCTCACTATCTTATGTATCGCAAAGAAAACTATCCTTTTAAATTGGAAACGAAACAGAATCTTTGCACCCAGCAGTTTAGAAATCTCTTAGATCACATCAGTATTGAGACAATGTCTGCCTCTTCAAAGGACCAATTAGCTGAATTTCACTCCCTCTGGTCCCCTGTGATTAGCTCAATCACTTAGTCCTGGTAGAGGAGTATGACCTCCTCGCTCTGGGGTTTGGAGATTGGCTTGGGGTCCACCAGGGCTGTGGGCATATGGCGGTTGTCTGGATGGGGGTCTTGGCAGCCACTGGGGCATCTTTGTCTAGTCCAGGTGGGGGAGCAGTGGATGGGTCGGTGGTTGGTGCTGCCCTGTAGCGGAGGGCAGCACCAACCTTTCCCCGTCTTCATGAGATGCGTCCTTGCGACTCCACTGATGCGCGCGCTGTTGCCATAGTGACGGGCAGACGAGGAACAGCAGGACTGCAGAACACATGCACTATGCACGCACGCACACACTCACGTAACATGATACACGAATCACTTCCTGAAAATCACTGCTTCTGCTCCACCCCTCACTGGTGTGGGTATCAGTATGACTTTTTGAGCGCGATAAGGTCGCAGCTTGCGGCTCTGCTGGAATCCGCACCCCCCCCACCCTATGCCGTGTGTACTGTTCTTATATGTGCTTTTATGTTGAAGTGTTGTTCTTTTCAAGGTATGCTAGTCTGCATATGTTGTTATGCTGAATAGGATGCTGAGCTTTTTCCTCTCCTCAGATTATCTCCTAATGTGGTTTTTTCCTACCCAACTGCTTAAGGTGCGTGCCTCCATGGCTGCTGCCTCAGTCTTCCTGATCCTGTACTGTTATGTATGTGTTTATATAATCTTGGACCAGGCTGTACTGGAGAAATTTTGTTGTGCTGGGTCACTGGCTCAATGACAAATAAAGAAACTTTGAACTTTTTGAACTTTGAACGTTCTGTACCAAAGGTCTAGATTTACATGAGATGGGATGAGATACATACACTAAACAAAAATATAAACGCAACACTTTTGTTTTTGCCTTCTTTGAAAAAAAAAAAATTTTTCTGTTTTAATATGGCATTCTTTTCAGTATGCCGCATGATTGTTTCCCCTTTCAAACAAACAAATGGTTTAAGATCTCTGACCCTTGAGTGGCTGTGTATTTCCTTTCCTGCATGAATTTCCACCATCTCTCTGATTGTCTTTGCACATCTTGGATCAAATGGCTATCAGCTTCTGCTATTTCTTTTGCAGTTAGCTCTCTTGGTCTTTTTGATCTTGACCGACTGTGTACAAAGCGTTTAATCCAGGCAGTGATTCTGAAAACAGTCTTGACTTTACTGTATTTCTCTAGCTGCAGCAAGGATTCTGTATATACGGTCTCGATATTAAGATGTAGTGGGATCTCTGGTTGCTCGCACTTATCCCTCATGTCTTCAAAGTTCTCTCTTTAAATAAATTGTGATTGTGTGGATAAATCCAGAAATGGAGGTCCAGACCACCACAGTTCTCCCTCTTTCAGTTTTGAGACAGTTTGGCCCCTTGTGATTAAATCACCAGCTTTCCATCGCAATGTGACTACGATTCAGGTGTGGTTAGTGACTGAATCTCCACTACTTTATTTGCAACAAACTGCTTCCATCTTTGTGCTGAGCTGCGAATCCACTGAATGACTATCATGGAGTCTGACCACATTCGGATTTGTGTTGGCTCCATGTTCAAGGACTTTAACAGGTTGTTTACCATACAAGCTCCCATTAATTCCAAACGTGGCAGAGTGAGTTTTTTAATGGGTGCCACTCTTGACTTGGATATAACTAGTCTACTGATAATCTGGTCATCATCTGCTCGTCCTTAAATGTATGCCACTGGACCATATGCCTTCTCACTTGCATCACAGAAAACATGGAGGACCTTATCATGCCTTGTGGGGTGACAAATCTACTCCATACCATCTTGGGATGCTGATCTCTTGAAGTTGAAGCATTTCCATACACCACTGTTGCCACTTGAGAGAGAGGTCATCTGGTAATTCTTCATCCCAGCTGATGCCTCTTTGCCACATGTCCTGAAAGAGACATTTGACTCTTATTGTGAAGGGGGTCAGAAATCCCGTGGAGTCAAGCATTTTTGCAGACGACCGCAGGACACTTCTTGAAAAATGTCCATTAGGTGCTCGAATTCAAAGAAAAAGTCATCTGTCTCCGGACTCCATAAAAGACCTAGTACCTTTAACACACAGCCGTGTGCTTCCGCTTGTAGAGGAAACTTTCTTTTGCATCCATTTGTTCCTCAGCTCTGAAGAATTGGTGGTCTACTTACACAGGCTCATGCCAGCATCTTCAAGATTTTCCCTGCCTCTGTTGTGATTGCATAAGCGCCTTTGACATCTCTTGCGCTAGCGATGAAGTCATCCACTTACAGAGTGTCCATCAAAAGGTTGATGGTATGTGGGCAGCTTGCCTTGTATTACTCCATATGGGTTGTGATGGTGGCTGCCAACAGGAATGGGCTTGATGACGCGCCAAATACCACACGAGTCATTCTGAGTGTGCATTGTTCTGTGTCTTTCTCTTCAGGTGGTTCCGTGAGCCAAAAAAACCTTTAGAACATCTCTTGCGGAAGAAGACATTGATATCTGTAGAAAAGCCTTAGTGATGTCAGCAAAGAAAGCAACTGGATGCAGTCTGAACTTTGTTGAGACGCCAGGAGATCTGGTTTCAGATTTGACCCTGTGAGGAGACAGTCATTGAGGGAGGGAAATCCTTCCTCATGTGAAGAAGCATCAAAAACAACTCTTAATTTGGTTGTCAGCTTGTCTTTGATTACTGCGTTGTGAGCCAAGTAATACTCTGTATTGTTACCATGAACTCCATCAGATATGTTGGACTCAGGTGCTCTTTCACATATTCCTTGTTGCAGATAATCCTGTACGTCATTGTATCTTTTCAACAAGGACACATCACTCCTGTTTTTTTTTTAGATGCTCAAATCTTCTTTGAGCAACCCTTTTGTTGTTCGGGAGTTTAGGCGCATCTGGTCGCCATAGCAACCTCACTTCATAGCAACCTTCTCTTCCTTTCAGTGACATGTCAAAATACTGTTGAGCTTCAACATCTTCAGCTTTCTGCTCTGATTTGAGAGTGGTACCCAGTGACTTTATTTCCCAAACGGCCTGTAGCTGATCTGAAATTTTGTTTAAGCAACTTCTCATGTCAAGCTTCACTCATGCTTGACATGAGAACGGGTCCCTGCACAGTCCACCTAAATACAGTCTCTGTGGCAGCTAGGGATTCAGACAGTCTTTCAATCCTTCATGAGAATACCTCCCTGTAGTGATCAGCACCTATCGGCACAGATGGTTCCAAATCATTACTGCCTGATGACATGTCTGCCAATGGCAAATCTTTGTCCTTTAACTGCAATCTTATCTGTTCACCTGGTACCTGCATTATTGCAGTGCTTATTTGTGGTGTTTCAATGGCATCAATTGCCAAGGTTTTTCCTTTTTCAGAACATCTTGGAGGACTACAACAGTACATTCCATTTTTGTTGGTGTGTTGCTACCAAAGTACGAAGCTTAAGAGTTTCTTTTTTAATAACTGGCCGTCCCAATGCTTTTACCTGTTTTTCTGACACAAAGCTCTGGTGACTTCATCAATCAGGCAGCATAGTTTGGCCTGTCCTAGTTTTCCACAAGCATGTGCTGTCACCGTCTGCAGGAGAACTGCATAACCCTTTCCCTTGTTTGTACTTGGCAGGTGTGTGGAGCAACAGCAACAACAGCATCAGTCTGAGCTGGACCTTCAGCAATGGGTTCCACAAGTTCCCTCTTATCACACATAGTTAAGTAGTGCCTCTGACCACACAAGCTGCCTACGATTCCCTTAGCACGACAGAATCTTGCTACATGTCGCCGCCAAAGGCACACAAACATCTCCCCAACTTCATCAACTTCTCCTGTCGGATGCTGAGGGAGTTTTCTTTACATTATCCAGACTTATGATTCATGTTATCACAGAATATGCAGCATTTTGGGGTATTGATGCTGCTGATGTGAAACGTTGCTGCAGATGGTAAATTAGGCTTCCTGAACTGTCTACTCTTTATCTAAACTTTTCAGTGGTAAGGGGATTGATCCTTGATAATGCTGCCCACCTTCGTCATGTGCATAGAAGGTTCTCTGCTTTCAACCTCTTGCTGTAAAAAAGCAATGAGCTCTGGCACCTTAAAATCATCATCCAACCTCGTTTTGCGTGTATAAGCAAGAACAAGATCTTCTGGAATCATCTGAAGCAAAATGGGCCATAGTAAACCACCATACGAATTTGACACAATTTTAAGTGACTCAAGCCCTCTGATCTGGACCTCACACTCAAAGTACAACTGTTTCAAAGCGACAATGTCTGTGGACCTTTTGACTGGAGTCTGATTCAGCAGCTTTGTCATGTGTACACTCACTATCAAGTCTCTTCTAGCAATGACGATGCTACCACCTTGTGGTCACTGTGTCAATATGAAATATTACAAACAGTAACGCTAACCACTAATATACAACTGTGTTTTAGCGCAGCACTGTTGGACCGGCCACCCTGTATAACAGTCAAGTGGTGAGATAGACGATAGACTAATGTAGGCTATATATATTTTGATTGACTGGAATCACCTTTGCGATCAATGAGCAGCCCTGCGTTTTTCTTTTTTTTTTTTTTATTAATTCCAGACTTAAACTTTTCGTGTGTCGCTGTAGGCTGTGACTGTCCCTCCTTTTGTTGCACGTGCACACCGCTGAATTAAGTTGCCAGATGGAAAAAATGCTTATTAAAACAGTTTTTGGTTTTGTCCTATATTGAGACAGTCTTTTAAGACAAAATTTGGAAGAACTTAAGTCCTTTCTTAACAGAGAAAGACTTGATCACTTTCCAAATAAATGTGGATTACGATTTTCAGTTGTGACAGCCAGTTAATATTCTCATTTAGCCTGTCTAGTAAGAGGATTTATTTCTTGTCTAAAAATAGACCAATCACATGCACAATCACTTTTTGGCTTTGGCCCATGCCACATTACGCTTATGAATGACATCAGACACAGAAGACTCGAGGCATTTTTGCATGATTGTGAAGTTGACCTGATTTGATTCCGCTAAGACCAGGTCAAAAATGTCAAAAAATTACTTTAGAGAAACACAAATTTTTACATGTACAACTTTGGAATGTACGTGGTTTAAAGTGAAACTAATCAAAGAGCAGCAGTACAATATAAACAAGAATTACTGAAATGTCTTTTTTTAAAAAAAAAAAAAAAAAAAAAAACAACCTTTGTCTAAGTGTTTTGACAATTCAGTCAAAAGCTGAAGTACAGTTACATTCTTTTCAATCACAGATTAATAATAGCTGGTTATGCTAGTTTGCCTCCATATGATGTATTTAATGCATGAAAGTTTCTTATAAACATGCTTAAGGAAACTGTTAATGTGTTGGATATATTTATATATTAGAAAGCCTAATTATATCCTTGGGTTTTGTCTGGAAAAAGTGTGAAAATATGTTTAAAATAAAATGATTCATAACAATTTAATGTTTTGCTGATTACTGTTTTGAATAACTTTTTTATGCACTTATCTTGCTTTGAAGCAACTTTTAAGTGTCAAATGTTTCATAAAGAAGTGAAATTGGTATTGTGTAACGATGCTGATCTTTACAAAGTATTGCAAATTGTGTCCATGTAGATCAGGCTTTTTAAATAACTGATTCCAGAGGTACATCAAGATTTCAGATCCAGTTATAACTGACTGACTACTCTTTATTTTTTTTTTTTTTTTAAATGTATTTTGAAATTGTTCTGGTCCACTGCACTACTGAAAATCACACTGTGCAACAAGTTTAATTTCCACTTTGGAAGATGTCATTAAAATGTCCTGTCCCCACAGAACTATAAACATTTTTACTTTAAATGAAAGATACTAACTGGTTGGACCCAATCAGAATACAGCTGTAACGGCCATTTTCCTGTCAAGGATGAGGAGTCGGGTGTCTTGAATGAGAAGAGTATAAATTTAATAAAGAATAGAAGAATTTGAACATCATTAAACATTAATACATGGAGTGAGACAAATACATGGAAGACAAAGTACAAAGTTGTAACCCAGGGAGAATCACGTCAAAGATTTGCAGTGCAGAAGTCAGAAACAATTCTGACCATCCATGTGCAAGTCATTTAATTTAAAGACTCTGGCTGTGTTTGTCCCAGAGTCTGGAGTCACTGTTCTGTTACAAACAAGCTAAACCTTTGTCACGTCTAAATATGTCCACATTGGGAAGCACACAACTCAGGCAGATTATTTCCTAAAGTTAGAATGACAATAAACGTAGGAACATGATGTTCAGACCTTTCAGCAGGATATTAATTAAAAGTAAGGTATTTAAGCTAAGATATGAAGATTACCATAACACTACTTTGCATCAAAACACCAGCTCCAAGTATCTAAATGTCTGCAATTAGAAACTTTAGATTAACACTAGAAGGCCTGACAAATTTCAGGTTTTCCAGCAAGACCCCCTCCCTCTGCTGCAGTTAACCACCCCACTTACTGGTCTATTGTTTTTCAAATGTGGTAGAGTCTGCATGTTGCCTCCCCCACCCA
>JBAMHX010061838.1:0-16756 GCA_037177515.1 Pseudomugil tenellus
AAATCTATACTCATAAAAAAGTTCCTGTTCTTTTAGATAATTTTTTCAATTTTGTTTAGACAATAAAAATGCTAATTTTGCTGCAATTTATTGTCATTTTAATAAATAAATGTTTTAAATGCTTCTTTTTACATACAGACTTTTGTTTAAGGTACAGTAGTTGGGCATCAAGCTGCAAAGCAGCGTTAAAATCCCACTCCAATCAGGAGTCCCACAAAATCTGAGATAAAATCACAACATGTTAAATGCATCAAACGCTTCAGCCAAGTGCTTACCACAAGTTTACTGGTTGACTCAGTTGTAGATCCTAAACGCAACAAAACAACATGAGAACAACATGGAAGTGCAACATGCATGTTAGGCAAACTTCATCAGAGGTACAAGTCCACACTCAGTCAGACATTGTTGCTTCTTGCTCACTGAAACATGACACTAAAAGTCATCCGGGCTTCTAATAGGGTTGCTGTCGTTATATGCGTTAATAGTTGCTGTCTCCTTAGCATGTTGTGACATGACCAAAAAACACAAAGCTTTGTTCCCAACAATGACTGAATGACACATCCAAACCTAAATGTAAAACAAACAATTGCACCAGAAATGATGTGTTTGATGCTGATTGGCTGATGTTTGAGGAAAAAAGAACGAGGGACTGTGTCAGGGGTTGAGATGGATTCAAAGGATGATTTTAGGTCAGCTGATTGCGAACGCTTTTAATGCTGGTCTAAATAGATCTCCAAACAAGCACAGTCTGCAACGCTAAAGGCGAAGCAGCAAGACGATTAGAGGGAAGGATGAGGGAAGCTGGTGAGATGCAGGAATAACGTGAGGGCATGGCAGGCAGAGATCCAGGAGAGGAGGGGTTAACAGATGATGGGCCATCATACAGACTATTGTATGAGTCTCTCCTGCTTAACTTGTTTCACTTTAACATGTTTAAAGCTTTGTGGAAAGTTTAAAAGTTGTGTGCAGAAGATGACAGAGTTACTTTAGATGACAGTCTGCTTCTTATTTATGAGCATAATATGGTGTTAGCATAATATCTAGGTTGCATGTTTTTCTTTTTTTCCAATCTTTATGCTAAGCTACGGTCACTTGGTCCAGTGTCTCCAAGAACATACATCCTCATCCATCACCAAGCAAGGACACCAATAAGAATACCTCTAAACATGCTTACATTTTCATTTAAAATGTAACAATAGTCTTGAAGCACAAAAACATAAATATTTGCTTCCACGTTTTGTTTTATTCCTTATATCCTTTCCTGTAAATGACTTCCACTTCTAGTCAGATGGCTTCAACAGCAAAACCAGTTTGATTCAGCCGAAAAACCTGCACGACTGTGTGGCTGGATATCCGCACGCAGACTTCCCAGTTTGGCAAGTTGCCACAAACCATCACCTTAATTGTATCGTGTTATGACTTTGAAAACTGAGCATAGCCACATGGGCAAGCAGATCCCAGTCTGCACAAAGCACCTATTATTTATCTAATCTGTAAAAGAAACAGTTATTTTTATCTGAATCACAGCTCCTCCCTTCACTCCACCTTCATAGAGACTAATCCAAGAAAAACTCAGTATTCAGCCAAAACAGAAACAGTCTTAAGCAATCTTTTATTTAAGCTTAGCAATCCATAACTTTTCTGTTTAGATGAATAACCTGACATGAAAATACAAGTGAAACTCCACAATAACTTTCTACAGAGTTAAACTGGAATTTTGCAGATGCTATACTGACGTCCTTTTCTTTCAAAATTCTGCATTATTAATACGGCAAAGTGTCATTTCCTTCTTTTTATGGTTTTTCACACCCAAACATGCATTCAGTGCTTAGTAAGGACAAACATGGGCCAAAACCTGGAACTTGGTGATTGTTACCAGTTATTCCCCTTTTTTTAAAAAAATGACCAACATGCTTCCTTTCGTCTTTTAGTTTCTTTGAAAGTAAAAATGGGATGTTTCTGGGAGGTTTCCAGGTACTTTTCTGTTCATGTTTTTAGCTTGTGATAGCAAGTAGCTAACACAATATGATGATTAGTGGTTGCCATTAAAATAGCTATAAGTTGTAGTCAGTGATAATACTTTAAAAAATCACTAGAAAAAAAACCAACAACTATGACTTAAATGTAAATCATTTCCCAAATGTTGGTATTTTGCAAAATATGTAAATAAAAATAAAAGTCTATTAATCCAAACTTTCAGCAAATTCTTGCTTTTCTTTTAAAAGTAGTATCTTGGGTAAATTTACCCCCAAATACTACGAATGCAGCAGAGTTTATTGATTTGAGTCAATGTGGAAAAAGGCCAACCGCAGATCAGTGATATGTGTTGGTGTTTCTTAGTGTGTTTGTGTGGGTGTATTTGTGGGGGTGTTTTACAAAAGGTCAAGTTATTAGTGTTTGCTGGAAAGATAAGCAGTACTAACGATAAATTCAGAAATGAGTGTGTTGCTTTAACCAATTAGTTATCATGTTTTAGCAGCACATAGATGATCATGTTACATATAAAATAGCAACTATGACTTTATAGATAGTAATAATGACAGGTAAGCGAAAGAGACGTAGGATGAAGTACTGTCTCAGGATGTCAGTGACCCTGGCATTATAGAAACTGCTCCCATGGTATGTTTAAAAGTAGGCTAAAAGGATAGGAAATCATGACACAAAGAAGAACAGGACAGGTTAAAGAGGCAGCAGGAGGTAGAGAAAAAAAGGGAAGATTGATGGATGAAAGATGGGCAGATTGTGGATGAAGCTATTGAGGAGAAGAAAGTGGGGAGGAATGGAGAAGTATGGATAAATAGATGAGAAAATAAATGAGAGGAGAAGGCTGAATGGATGATGGATGAGGATATATATATATATATGTGTGTGTGTGTGTGTGTGTGTGTGTGTGTGCGCGCATGTGTGTGCGCGTGTGTATAGTAGAATCTTACTTTCGCTTTCACATTCCTATAAAATGGCTATTTAATCTAACAAGGCATCAGTATATATGCACACAAAACAGACACAAACCCACAACGCATGATGTATATTTCTGTACATTCACATACTTTTCTTTACACTGTCACATAATACACTTATGCTTACAACCTAAATCCTCCCAGAGGAGAAGACTCCTCTCATTGTAAATGACAAGTTGTTCTCAGTTGAGTTTACCTGGTAAAATAACGGTTGCATACATAAAAGAGGAAAGAAAATTTTATATTCATGGTGCATTATGAATGTCTAGGCATAATTCTGCAGATTTATCAGTGATTCTGAGTGTAAGGGAGTCTTTTTGTTTGACATGATGCGAACACGTGGAAGCGTTTAGACAGGTGTGTCACGATTGTAACCATTAATCATTCAACTGACGCTGCATGCATATTTTAGGTAAAAGTGAAACTGTGGCAGACACGTTGCTCTCCGCCCCTTCTTTGAACCCTTCAGCTGTATTCCCAGAAAGAAGAAGGTTATAAGGAAAACCAAATCCCATTGTGCAACATCTTTTATAGTATTACGGTTACATTTTTCAGTTGGAGAGCTCATCTCACACACATTAGCAGTTACATCTAAACGGTAATGCAGATCCTTACATTTTGCCCTGAACCCCACCCCATTCATTCTTTCTGCTAAATATTTTGTCCTTTGGTGTGAATCCAGACTTCTGGCTCCTCCCTGACCTCAAACTGAACTGAATAAATATCTTCATCCTGTAAGGAGTTTATCATAATATTCGTCATTACTGACCTGAAACTTTTACAGTTTGAGGCTACAAGGCCAAAATGAATTTCATCAAAGGTCAGGCTTAAAAAGGACAAGCTAGGCTTTTATCTCACAGGACATGACCCTGACGATTAGCAGTATCATTGTTTTCCTGACAGAGGCGTCATTTTTCATCATTAGGCTGCAAACTATTATTTAAGTACTTGTATGGTAACGGTACTGTGCTTTGCTCAGGGAGGCTTATCAAGGTTACACCAACAAAACAAGCTGAAAGCATGAGAATCAAAACACTGTTTACTGGTTAACAAAAAGAGATGGCACATTATTTAGCTGTTTAGCATTATTTTAATAAACAGTAAGAAACAGAAGTAACAGAAACAAAATGACAATCTTTATAATACATGGCCAAAACTTGGAAGCCATTGATTCATATCACTGGAAATCACTGATAATGTTTTCAGTACATAAAAAGCCTCAAAATCAAGTTTGTCTTTATGAACTTTGACATTTTCAAAAACCCCACAAGGACACACAGAGGCCAAGTTTTTCTTTCAATAATACTTTTTAAAGTGCCTGAAGACAGTAAATAGACACTTTATTTCTTGCTGACTATTCTGAAAACAGTGCAGAACGGCAGACAGTATGACAGATAAACTGGATATCATGGCTACATTTCTTTACGCATTGTTGTGGCTCTGTCACACATTAATTAAATATAACCTCATTTGCATGGAAATCAGCATGCTTCATTGCTCGGCTGGCATCACTCTCTGAACCAATCACTGCTTCTGATCCCTCGTACCAAAGACAAAAGACATGGCATTCCCTCCATTATGACTTTGTTCATATTTATCTTAAGCTGATAAAGCAGCCCAACCTGCCCATCCCTACACCTCCAGTTTTTGGAAATTTTCCATTAAATGTTCGCAAACTTATGATAGTAAATTTATTATTTATTAGGATAACAATCAGCAATAACAAACATGTTTACTTTGTTTTGCTCTGATGGTGCTGTAGCTACAAAGACGCCTTTTCTAGCACACAGTTAAAAAAGTACAACCAACAATGAATGACCTTTATCTCTGTCCTTTTCTTGTAGATCCTGATGGTTGCATTTCCAGTTTAAGCTGTAGTCTAGCTGAACAAAGTACTTGTATTCCTCTAATATCCACATAAAAGATCAGTCAGGGCCACAGACATGAATCCCTCCCACACATCAAGACTGAGACCTGTCCCTCATAGCCGGACATTCCCAACCCCCCACTGCTCCGCTCCGAAAGCAATTTAAGTACAAGACACGAATTGGTAAAACGAGTAATGTTAAGATGAATCAGTGAGCAGGATGAGTACGAGTAAATCCTAAACTACACCAAACAGAAACCAAGGCCTGGTGAAAGAGAGCTGAGAGCTGCTTGGAGTGTGGGCTAATCTCTTAGCTAATCTCCTACAACTACCACAACACACATCTAGGAAGAGATTTCTGAAACACATTAACAAGAAGCAAAACTTAGGCCAGGTGTTACCACTGTTGCTGCAGCAGTAAGGAGATGATAGTCATCTGTGCAGGAAACCTACTGCTTAAAAAGAAGCTCCACCTGAAAGAACATGCACACACACGCACACACACCACTGCCAAGACCCTTGAGTTTCTCCTTTCACACATCCAGTCAGGAACTCAATTTAATTTCAATTTATATTGTTTCTAAACTGGAGTCACTTTCAACAGAATCTAAAACTCACTTCTTTCATTCCTTTATCACGTTTTACAAACATGTTGCAAAAAATGTGTTTGTGATTATTGTTCCTGCTAATGATGACCGCCCGGAGGAAGAATTTATGTTATACTGTACATATTTTAGGCTTACATGTTCGAAACGCACTCTATTATTTACTAGTAAATAGTGATGTGTTGGTTTAAATGATTTACTGCTACACATGTGCCAGTGTGTGTTTTATATGTTGCTTCTGGCCCAGTCGGCACTATAAAGGACAACTACTTTTCAGTTAACTTACCTGGTTAATTAAGAGTGAAATAAGTCCACCAAATAAAGCATCAGTCTGAGGCCTGCAGGGTTTAAGTCATCCAGCGGTTTCGTCTCAGTTTTGTTTAGCTCAAAGCAGATTATAAACGTATCGACTGGCTTTGTTGGCACAGAAAGTGGCAGGACAGAGGACACTTCCAATAGAAAACAATATCCAACATGAAGGTGGATGTAGAGATGGACATGGCAGCATTTATGAGGTAATTAATAACAGTAGAGTGCTTGATTGAATTGTTCAAACTAGATCGACCTGACTTGTTTTGAGGAAAGACGTTAAAGATGCCCAGCTGTGTCAGGCTGCAGCAAATATTTATGATGTCACAGTTAGAATATCATAACAACAAAGGTTACCTTTCAAAAGGTGTAATATAAAGGTCAGAGCTGGTGATCTGAATAGTAATAACTGTATTATACCCCACCCTCACCACCTCCTTGCTTCCTCCTTTAAAGACGTTGTGGCCTCTTCAATATCTCCCTTCAGACTCTTCCAGGGGCAGCATTTTAAAACTACATCGGGAGTATGAGCAAACAACAAACATAGTAGGTTTTCTATTTATCATTTATGCATCAGGACAGAGATGCAATAGCTGGATCTGAAGTTCTGCACCAACCTGTTAATGACTTATTCATCTTACCCAGATTAGTTGATACAAACATCTAAAAGCAATATTTCTTCTGGGTGTCAGAAATGTGTTTATGCATATTCACATCTGAACTTCTACCACAGGATGCTCTGATATGAGGACATTGTTCCTGCATCAAATGAGCTAATTATGCAATTTTCAAAAGTCCCAAAAGGGCTAAATGAAACTAAAGAGATTTTTTTTTCTGGTCCAGAGCTGATAACCAAATTAAAAAAAGCTGAGATTGACTCCTTACCAGAAGTGGAGCTTTTCACTCTTGCACCCAAAACACACACAGACACACACACACATCAGCTATTATTCTTCCTAACAGCAGTCTGTGCCTGAGGTCAGCTAACCCCGCCATCATTTAGATAAAATAATTATTTAAAGTAACGCTGCACTTCAACAGGATGCTGAGGCATGTGTCTTTGTTAGTGAACCTTGTTAGTGGTAATTATGTATCTCCCTGTAATTTTCCAGACAACACTTTTCATGATTACCATCATGACAAGCTCAGGCTGATTCATACAGGTACAACTGTTAGACAGGTTTTTGAGAATCTCTCGTACACCTGCAGGTTTTTCTCTGTAAACTGTAAAGCTAAATGCTGTTGGTACTTTCACAGAATGCATAGGGGGAATATGTGGAGATATAATTCTAAGCAGCTGTGAAGATGTAAAAAAAGATTTTGCTGGTTTGGACCCAGTAAGACATTGTAGGAAACTTGGTGTCATATATATATATATATATATATGTGTGTGTGTGTGTGTGTGTGTGCGTGTGTGTGTGTTTGTGTGTACATACCTATTTATTATTTATTCTGAAATGCACCACTAAGTGGCTCCAAACTGTAGTAGTAATAATAATAATAATTAGTAATAGTAGTTCTTTGTAATAAAGGCATCAAGCTGTCAATTTGAATTGTCCAAGTAGATCTTTTTTCTCCTTCATGATGAGTCACCACAGAAATTAATAGATAACTCCTTCCAAATTTAAGATTATCAGTGAAATAACATTTCAAATCCTAATGGAGTTGAAAAGAAAAAGAAGAGGATGCAGGGCAGCAGTGAGACAGAGAGATAAATGGTGGAGGTTTAAACAGTTTCTTCTAATTATTACTCATTTAGTCTTTTTTAAACATGTTAATCTTTTAATGTAGGCCTATAGTTTGGAAAAGATAGCTCAGCATCCATCTTTAATCCTGTATGTTCTCTGGGATCTCGGCAGCAGGTGCAAGTCAGTCTTATCTTAGCTATTGTCTTGTCTTTTCTTTCTGTCCTTTCTTCCTTTTTATAATGTCCTCTTATCTTTCTCTGCTGAACCCTCCATAGTACACCTTCAAAATGTAGGTTTGTTGATATCTGCTTACAAACATGTGATGCTGCGTGTAAAGAGAAAGCTGCATCCTCACTGAATTTACAGGTATGCAAGGGACGAATAAAACATCTCCAAGTAAAATCATAGGAAATTTTTGTTTTCAAAATCAAGATTTGATTAGATCATATTCATTATACTCCAGTTAGATTATAGCAAGACATGTATATAGTCCACTGTGTTTCAGGGATAAATATTGTTAAGAGATTAATGTTTGTCTATGCAGTCTGAGATGTTATTTCATTGAATGAAAAGTTAATTGTAAGTGTTTTTTTATTCTAAGGAAAAGTAAAATGCATCTAATGACATATATGCTAAAAGATTGCTGTGTCATGAACTGGATCTTTGTAGTTGTGCGGGGTTTTTGGTTTAGTGTTAGCATTTCCTGTTTTATTTTGTAGTTTTTCCTGTTTTGCCCTGAGCCTCATGTCTTGTTCATTAGTTCACCTGGTTTGATTTTGTTATTGTTTTCACCTGTCTTGTTCTGTTTTTAGTGTATTTATACCCTTGGTTTTCTCTTCTCCTTGCTGGTTCATTAGATTTCCTTGTGGTTGAGTTAATGTGTAGTTATTTCGGTTTTCTATAAATAAATTCTGTTATTCTGCATCGTGGCTCCCTCCTGCCCTTCTTGCCTGCGTTTGGGTCCACATCCTCCAGAGATTGTGACATGCTGATCTGATTAAACATTAAACTAACCTTGTTTACACCTCTGCTCTCTGTAAAAGTCGTTCATTCTCTCACAGCATAAGATAAATAATTAGAAAGTTGGACAAAAACTTTTATTCACTGCAGCTGTTATTAGAGACAGAGCAGTAATTATAGAGCAGCGATATAGTACCGCACCAGAGAGCAGGGTGATGAGACAACACAGCAGAAAATTGCCAGTTGTAGGAGCGCAATGAAATAATTTGTTGGTTGACGAGTACTTCATTTGTTGATTTGCGGGTCGGCAATCATTTTGAAGGAACTATTCCTTTCAACAAAGGAGCTGACGCTTGAACATTATATATTGGTTTAGATAATGTAAGGAGCTTTGTTCAAAATAATGGAAGTCTAATACAGTGGTTACAAAGCAGAAGTCACCTCAAGAACATAGAAAGTAAGGGTCCACTCCTATTGGGAGACTTGCATTTACAAGATTTCTTCCCAGGACCAAATACAAAATCTAGGGGATAAGGCCTTTTCTGTTGCTACCCCACCCTCTTAAACTCTCTCCCAAAATACATCCAAGACTTCACAGATCCTGTAATGTTAAAATCTGAAGTCACTTGTTTTATTTTGCTATTGACACTTAACTTCTTGTTATGATACCGGATAATTTTTGTTTTTCTTTTCAATGTGGTTTTATTTGCTTGCTTATTTTTTCCCGTTTCTTAAACAGTCCTTTTATTGTGTAAAGTGGTTTTGAGCTCCAAAAAAAAAAAAGACTATGATTATTAGTGTTATTACAAGATTTGAGCCTACTTACTTACTATACTTAATAAATAAATATAGAAAAAAGAATCAGATAGGCACAGGAAAAGATCAACTCGGAGTCAGGAATTAGTTGGGATGGAGGAAGAGTGACCTCCCCAGAGACGGGAACTACAGGAGCCAGTGGAGGAGCGTTACTTTGCAAATAAAGTAAACTTTGTTTGTCAACATTGCTTGTTGAAATGAGGTTAATTATGTGCGATCCACATATGTAGTGTGGAGAAAGGCTAAACTGTCCATTGCCAGGTGCAGTTGAAAGAGTTTCTATAGCATCTGTAAAAGTTGGTTCCACTTCATCACTACCTTCTTTTTCTCCTATCTGCCACCGAAACCACACATTCTTGCTGTGCACCGATAAATGAGGAGCCTTTCTTATCAGTTTGTCAAGTCTTTGGGTGTCCTTTTGCTTGACACTGCCTCCCCAGCACACCACTCCATAAAACATTTCCAGGCTCCAAATTACAGGTCTGAAATACTGCTTTAGCAAAATTTGATGGATCATCTGTTACAGTGGCAACAACTTTGCCATGCAGTCCACATGATTAATGGATTTCTTCAGTCTCTGCTCCAATTATATTATAATTGTGGAACTGGATGCAGTAGCTGCCACGGTCTCAGGGCTGTACTCAAGTTTCACATTCCTGTGTGGACTTGCTAGATGTTTGCTCAGATTTGAGGTGTAATTTTTCATTGTAGATAAAGGTTTTCTTTCTAAAGAGAGTGTAAAGCAAACAACAATATTTTTGTCACTTTTGACTGAGTCAAACTCAAAGTAATGTCAGTACTTCCAAGTATTAAATCCTGCATACTGCCGTTCTCCCTCGCAGTCCATTTTCTCGCTTATTAATATAGTCATGCGTCTGCTCCAGTTACCACTGATGTCACATCACTCATATGTCATTGACATGAGACATTCTCACAATCTCGTTAACCTCGAGGCACCACTTTCCATTTTCTAGCTTACTTTAGTAACACTATAGGCATAGAAGGAAACCTTGTTAGATGATCGAGTTAATAACTTAATCAAAGAATAAAATAATTAATCAGTCTCATTAAATTAATCAGTCTCAAATGTTATAGTTGTAAGTCCTAGTTTGAATTGACCGGAATCATGACCACAGGAAATCAAGACAGACAACGACCAGATAATAAAAGGGGTACTTATTATCTAATCTACAGGTTATGCATATCTAAATATAAGAAGGGATAAAACATATGAACAAGACAGACTAGAGAAACATAACATAAAACCAATGTTGCTGTAAGCTTTGATGATCAACCTGAGTTCTATGAAAGAAGAAAGTATGTGTGTGTGTGATTAACATATATTAAGTAAACTGAAAGGTTTCTTAATCATGTCTAAGACGTTGAACCATTCTAAGGCCTAAATGTAATAGTCTTTATAACTCTCCAACCATCATCAAAAGACCAGTAACTGACAGGTCTTGAGGTGGATCCGATGTTGCTGTCACTGGCAGTTCTGCAAACAGCAGGCCGGTACAAAGCTGGGTACCAGAGGATGCTTTGGCTGGTGTGTTCTGAGTTCTATGATTTTGCTGGCTTAGCGGGGGTATTGAGTGAATTACACTTACTATTCGGAAAATAACAAACATGACTGAACTCAGAAGGAATCGATCAGTTACTGTTTTATGCAGTTGAATTCTGTAGTCTAGACTTTCATCTTTTAACTGATTGCCTATTTATTTTAGGAGCTTAAACAAAGGACGGCACATGGGTACATATAACGTGGACTTTAGGCCAAACAGAAACAAACGCAAAACAAAGGAACAAAGAAGACTATTAAACATGGAATTAATTGCTGTTAGCGAGCCAAGAAATGAAACATTTACACTTCTTGAGTCTTACAGGGCGGTGTTTGGTAACTGCCAATCAGGAAGCATGAGGTCATCGTAGGTCAGCTTTTAGAGGAGACCGCAGGTCTGATTTCGGAGATATAATTTATATCACATTTTCTCAACCAAAAATCATAACCTGTTAACACAAGCATTAATGAACGGCAGGATGAGATATCATTTTGCTCATACCAAACAGAGAAGGGAAAGCATTGTGATAGCTAGAAAAGGATGAATAGTCAGCAGCTAACATAGAGGAACATTTTGAACATTTTATTTGGGACTAACATGACAATGACATGGTTAGGAATGCCCTCTGGGTGGCGCTGTGGATCTATCACAGAAATTAATGGATGAGTCATTTAATTAAATTTTTGTTCTAGAAAAACAGGAAAAAGCTTAGAGGGACCATATTATGCTATATCCGCTGTCTCACAGTGTATTCTATGAATATCTATGATAATATTATGCAACTTGCAAAATACACCAAAGTATAGTTTTGCCATTCCGGTCCTTTCTTGCTGTCAGTTTTGAACCCGGAAATTGGAACAGCGTGTTGTTCAGAGCTGCTCGTGCTCATTCCCCCCGCCCGCACTGAGAAGCGATCCTATTTCCCCGCCCAACATGTGACGTAGTTTAGAATAGAGAGGGTGAGGGTGTAAACAGCAGCCGAGACGTGCACACGTACCGGTAGTTTACCTGGGAATAGAAACATTATCTTACGGAACCATATGACCTGGATCCAGAATACGACCCAGAGTTCAAGGTCCACGAAGCAGAAGAACCCTGGAGGCTCCAGCAAGACGTTACTGTTTGGTAAATGATAAGCTAACGCTACATATGTTCGTAAAATGCTTTCATTCGTGTTTTAGATACCTGCAGGAATTGTCGCACCATGCAGCTAAGAGAAATACCTAGAAGGTAATTGTTGTATTGCGACATAGAGTCATTATTACTCGCATGTAAAGTATAAAAAGCACCAATTGATTTGTAGGTATCATTTTTTAATGTCTGATTTTATGTCTGTCTGAATGTCTGAACCATTTGCAGTGTTAGGCAACTTACAGAAAAATTGTAATACATTATATTTTACTATGTACAGGAATACAAATGTTATATTTTGCATTACAATATTCCTGTCTAAAATTTTTAGTAGCAGTACTTTGAACTAATCGTACATCTGTGTTACTATGGCATTATTAAGACACAGTATAATACTAATTCTGTTTACACTTGGTTACTGATTAATATCTGTTAACATGATGTCTCAAAACCTTAACCTTATATTTTACATACCTATTTATTTAGACACCACGTGAAGTAAATACACTATTTTTTGGTTCTACTCATGTAGTAAATTTGTATTTTTTTGCACCAACCAAGACACTGACTGTATAAGAATCTTGCTCAGGTCTACTCTGCATGTAATCTGTACCAATAAATCCATTGTCTGAAGTAAATAAAATAATACTATAATAAATAATGTGATTCAATGTCAGCTTGCAAAACTTGTAAGTATAAAACAAACAGATGTGTAAATTTTAACACAAAATCCTCCTTTAGTTCTAAAGCAAATTAATCAGTTGCCCGCTCCGCTCCTCCTGCTTGCATTATGGTCATCCTGGCTTGATGTAAGCTGTCTAAATATATACACCTTGCAAAACATCCATAACATCTTACCATGCAGACTGTGGGCAAGTACGAAGGAAAGCACAAGATCAGTAAGTAAATTAAACTTTGATAATGTACTACTATGTGCTTAATTCAAGGATTAAATTTAAGAATAAAAAGTAAACACTGATGCATGTTCTTGTCTTTTTTCAGGCATCTCAGATTTATTGCAAACAGGAGCATTGTCAGCTGATGTTGGGGAGTGGTTGGAGCCAGAATCAGGGTGGTTATTCCATCATGAGCTGTAACAGGATACACCAGGAGCTTCCGGATCCAGATGGGCAGTATGCTGGGTTTCTCTGTCCTGGTCAGGTCCACCTGCTGTTCGATTAAACCTGGACACAAATCACGCATCTGTGGATACTTTTTTATATTGTGTGCTTAGATATTTGGGCACAGGGACAGACTATAGCTGGTCAACATATCGGTCGGGCTCAGGGAAGACCTCACTGAAGACGAGACGCTTCAGGTCGGTGACATATCCTACAAAGTGTAAATACTTCAAGAATGTTTAGTCATTTATATTTTTTAACGTTTAAATGTATGTTTTCCCATAAATATTCTTCTTACTGTAAGTGGGTTTGGCTGTGGGTTTCCCTTCCACTTGTGGTAAATTGCAGGCTCAAGAAACAACTGCAAGTGTCTGAAATACACATACTGGTGAACCTGAAGCTTCATCGCTTTGCATATCTGATGAAACAAGATGAGGAATTAGTTGCCTGATTAATACAACGTATATCTAAGCATAATATACTGTATTCTTGTATTTCTAGTACCGTTTACATTTTTTAGAAAATATCCTCCTGAAAGATACACAGCTTCAGACAGCTAAAGGCTACCAACTGGTGTACTCTCCATTACTGGCTGGCTCTCCCACTTTCCATTATAGAGACAATGTGGACAGTTCTGTGTGAATGAAACAAACGCTCCAAATTTTCTTCTCTGAAGATTGCAGTCCCATTTACAAATTAGACATGTTTGGAACAAGAGTTCCTTCAAACAACTCTCAAAAACAATATATTTTGCGTCCTCAAATTCTTCTGCTAAATCCATTTCACTGTTTTACACAAAGAAAAAAATGACTTAGTCCTAGTTAACATGTAAAAAGAAACAAATGGATATAATATATGTAATTCTTCCTTTATTTCAGACATACCCGTTTGAGAAGTTCCAGGTTTGTAGGTGGAATCACATGGTAGTGATATGCCTGTAGAGAATTACATAGCTTAATATGAAAGTATTTACCACTTACATAAACTATGATATTCACTTTTCAATATGTACTTATCATTACAATTGTGGGTAGCAGTATGACATAAAGCTGCAATCATCACAAGTGTAGTATGTGTAATGAAAGTATTTAAACATCATGAACGTCAGCTCATATATTTGAACCTAAAAGCCCTGCACAACAGTTTGCATGCCCATAGATTTTTGTGTGTGCACAAATAGTGAATAAATTTGTTGAAATGCATCATTGTGATAAATAGCAAAGTTGTTTTGCATTTTATTCCTTCCTCCAATATTCCCTCACTTCTCACGTGGTGTAACTTCAGGGTACCTGCCAATAACTGTGTTGAAACCGTTCTTATGGATTTAGAAGGTGCGTTTGGAAATGGAGATGGTGACAGAGCATCTAGTTATGCAGCACTTGTAGATTAGCTGGAGCCTTCCTGTCATGAAAACAAGAAATTAAATTCAGTTTGGGTTCACAAATAAGCAGTCTATAAAAGATAATCCAAAGAATCAACTAATTTTAGAAAGAAATCTCTACTGCAAAAATATATAATAGAACAAACAGAGGTGTAGTCAACAGAAACTGAGAAGAACAGGGAAGTATATTTTAATATGCATTTAGTCAATCCATGTCATTTAGATTCCATGTGTGTAATCAGTGAGTCTTCGGTAAAGTCTCTCTGAATATTTATGCAAATGAGTTATTTTTGTTTGTTTCGGTAATTTTCTAAAAAATATATTATAATGTAATATCAGTTTCTATCAAAACAGCTGACTCCCTCCTTGTACGGTAATCACCCTAGTTACTAATTAATTGTTTTTCAAATGTGGTATAGTTTGCATGTTGCCTTTCCTACCCAGATTACAAGATGCATGCAAGCATCTACTTTCCCTTTAGTTCAGACCTGTAGGGCAGGTTACTGAACTTTTCATCCTTACTAAGAATGTATGCAGGAGAAACAGTCTCAGTAAGACTACAATGTACACTGAGTGACAAATAAGCCTCATCTTATTATCTTATTACTGTATCTAATATAATCTTTTCATCTTATCCTATCTTTATTATCGTTTGAGTTTAGAAAATAACAAACAATGTGACTTCAGTGAAGCAATAACATTTATTTCTAAAAGAGAACCAGTAAATAAGACCAAAAATGTTAGATGATCACAGTATTTGGTTTCTGTTTTGGAGTGTTCCCAATTTCCCACTTTGTGATGCATGGTGTTTAGGAGAAAGACTTTTTCTGTGTTACTGGCAAATACCGTCAGCAAGGCACTTCCACATGTAAACACCTGCCCTAAATAAAGATTTCACAGTGTTCATTTATAAATTTATAATGAAAACTGTTTAAATCAATGTCGTTTTCCATTTTGAAAACTATATTCTTTTGTGAGACATTATTATTATTTGCAATATCAACTCTCCTACTCTAGTTATTACTGTGCTGCATATCAATATATGACTTTTACAGTATAATAAACTAAAATATTAACAGGAAAATTGCATGTACAAAAAACTATTTCCATTTTCTTTTTCATACTTATTTAGAACACAAAAATACTAAAAACATATTCTATTTTTAAGATTATGCTTGAACTCCAAACTTCATATAAACAGTCAAAGCTATTGTAAAACTTCTGTAAGAGAATGAAAAAAATTTCCTGTTCACTCCAGTGGTTTATACCATTGACTGTATAAATTACTGGACAGCGCGTACGTCACGTGACCCATAGGTTTCTGAAGAGCAGATTTGAAGCCAATAGGCGGATCCTACCATCACCATCTTAGTATTCCGTCATTTTCAGAAAATTCAAAAATGGATGAAAACGTAGAGCTGAGAGGTCTCCGTCATGGTGGTGCCAGCAGGAAGTACGCAGCTGTAACCAGTGATAGCGCTCTAACACACATCAATCAAAAGGACATGCCTCTAAATTTAAGATTAAAGTAACATAGAAACCGCAGCATTAGAAAACCCCCCCCCCCCCTCCCCAGAGTTTACATAATGGAAAATTGGACCTATTAACGTGTGTATACACAAACATTTAAGAGATAATTTACAGTTTTCATTTACTTTCTCCTTGGCCTAATGCTATCATACTTACCGCTGGTTCATCTGCTCCTCTGATACTGGGAATCACGTCAGGTTGTAAAATTAACTTCTATGTAAATTCATTTTAAAAAGGCCAAATCTCTGGAAGTTGTCTTCAGTAAAGTGTCGCTGGCAAAGAAAAAGATTTTTTCGCACTTCCTGTTGTGGGTTGCTGAGCGTCGACCACTTTTCTCGTAGTGTTTCTTCTAATGCCAGGCTAAATAATGTGCTTATGTTAGGACAACCGAAAAACAAATTCTCCAAATAACCATGGCTAAATATTTGGCTATCAACAAGCATTTTCAGACAAAAATGGATGTTAAAGGCAAAGTGAACCAAAATGAATATGGGAGGAAGTCTTCTTATGGGATGGTTCACAGGTGTGAGCTTTCTTCTTCTGTGGTGATTCACAGGAGTGACCCTTCTTCTGTTATGTTTAATGGCTTGGCATGTGGGGGGCGTGTCTATCGACAAATGTGCCGGAGCCACACTTCCTGTGCATGCTAAAATTTTCAGGTAGGAGAGGGGGGAGACACCATCGTTTACCGCACTTTTCTTTTTAAAGCGATAAAACTACAAAAAGACATGGATGAAAAATAAAACTACTCCCTGTTAGGGTTTGGGGTTAGCTTGCCTTGGTTTCCTGTTTTATTTTGTAGTTTTTCCTGTTTTGCCCATTGCTTTCT
>JBAMHX010062082.1:0-13476 GCA_037177515.1 Pseudomugil tenellus
CACAGCTGAGACAAAGTGCTGTACACAAGTAGGCAGAATAAACAGCACAATGTAAAACGCAATAAAACACAAGATCATAATAATAATAATCAAAATAATAAAGACAAAGCCATGGTACATTAAAACAGAACAACCGAGTCTCATAAAGAGTCGAAAGCAAGGGAATAAAAATATGTTTTAAGACGAGATTTAAAAATGGACAGTGAAGTACTTTGTCTAATGTGAACAGGCAAGTCATTCAACAGCTTGGGGGGCTGCTATGGAGAATGCTCTGTCCCCCCTGAGTTTCCGTTTTGTCCTCGGCACCACCAGAGTCAGCTGATCGGCTGACCTGAGGCACCATGCGGAAGTGTAGGGGTGGATAAGTTTGGAGAGGTACAGTGGGGCCAACCTGTGTAGAGATTTAAAAACAAATAAAAGCATCTTAAAGCGAACCCTAAAGTGCACAGGTAACCAATGCAGGGAGGCCAGGATCGGTGTAATGCGCTCTCTCCTACATGCTCCAGTCAGGAGTCTAGCGGCAGCATTTTGTACTAATTGGAGGCGTCGGAGAGATGACTGGCCAACACCAAAGTAAAGCGCATTGCAGTAGTCCAGCCGTGATGTAATAAAGGCATGAACTACTGTCTCAAAATTTGGCCGAGTAAGAAAATGTTTCAGTTACGCCAACTGCCTAAGCTTTGAAAAAGCTAGACTTTACAACGGATGCAATCTGATTATCCAACTTAAAATCACTGTCCATCTTAAAACCCAAATTCCATGTTTTCTTAGGATGGTGCCCAGTGGCAGCATATACAACGAAAACAGCAGAGGCCCCAGAACGGACCCCTGCGGAACCCAATACAGCAGTGGAGCATATCTCGACTCAGACTCCCCAAGGCTCACACTCATCGTTCTGCCTACAAGATATGACCTCAGCCAGTCCAACACGGTACCCCGAAAGCCCACAAGGCTGTGGAGTTGTGCCAGTAATATGTCATGGTCGACAGTAAGGCCGATGACCAATCCAACAGAACCAGGACTAAATGATCCCCAGCATCGTTCACCAGGAGGATATCATTAAAAACTCTCAAAAGTGCTGACTCAGTGCTGTGAAAAGATTTAAAACCAGACTGAAAGACTTCCAAGACCCCATGATCATCCAGAAAAGACTTTAGCTGACTATTGAGACAAGGAGAAGCTTAGAGATGGGCCTAAAATTAGCCAGCACAGAGCAACCCAGGCTTGACTTTTTTAACAGCGGCTACACTACCGCGTGTTTCAAACTCTGTGGGACGCCACATGACAGACTGCTATTAATGATACTCAGGACAGACCGCCCTATACTGGGGAAGACCTCCTTAAATAGCCTCGGAGCTCAGAAGGATCAGATGCAGGAGCAGAGATGAGAGCCCTAGCGGTGAGAATTTTATCAATAAAGAAATTCAAAAAGCTATTGCACATTTTTGCAGATGTTTCCAAAGGAACAGGCTGTGGGACATTCAAAACAGTGTCAATTGTTTTGAATAGCACACAAGGATTATTGCGGTTCAGCTGAATTATATTTGCAAAATATTGTCTCCTACTCTCTTTAACCGAATTCTGGTAGTTACATAGACAGTCTCTAAGAATTTGAAAAGAAACCTGCAGCTTGTCCTTTTTCCACTTTCGCTCAGCTCTTCGACATTGTTGCCTCGCTGCGTGGGTCTCTTCATTAAACCAGGGCTTAGATTTAAGCTTGTGCCACACGGTTTTCATTGAAGCCACAGAGTCCATTACAGCCTCACAAGAGTTAAACCAAGAGCTGAGCTCTTCAGTATCCGTTGAAACAGGACAGGCATAGAGCTGATCAAAAGCTACAGAGAAACGACAAGCTGTGGAAGAATGAAGAATCCGGCTACTTTGGAAAGAGGCGCCAGATTTAGAGTCGGCGCGAGAAAAAGCAACATGAAACAGCACAGGCTTATGATCCGAAATTGCAACATCACATATCTCCAGGTTGGCCACAGGAAGACCATGACTAAGGACGAGATCCAGTGTGTGTACGTGCTCATGCGTGGAAGCCGACACACACCGTACCAAGTCAAAAGAGCCCATGAGACTTAAAAAGTCTTTCACCAGCGGCTTATCAGGGCAGCATACATGAATGCTAAAGTCGCCAAGGAGGAGGATACGGTCATAGTTGGGGATGATTTCACCCAGGAAGCCAGAAAAGTCATTTATGAATTCCTTGTTGTATTTTGGGGGGGGGGGTAAATAACAGCGCACAGCACCAGATCTAACCATCCTACTTCAAATAATGTGACCTCAAAGCTTGAAAAAAGGAGAGTAGCTGTGTGCTGGTTACATTTGAAGATGTTTTTATAAACCGTTACCGTCCCTCGCAGTAAGAACTGGAACAGGGAGTTCATCAGATCCAGGAGTGAGAGGCAGCGATCTCAGGAGCGAGTGATTTACCCCACGGCGAGACAACCGAGAGGGGCTGGGACAGCGCGGATTAAGCCCCCCAGCGAAGCCTGTGACCCCGTCATGCAGGGAACAAGATCCTCAACAAGGAAGTCCTGGTCCACCATCACAACAATTGTGGGTTTCAGAACAGTGACCAGACCTGACTGCTTTAGAATCTCCCTTACTGATGCTGCCGGACCATAAGTCCCTTAAAGGTGCTTTGTGGGACTTGTAGTTGAGAAGACCTCGTTCTGCAGCAGGAGAGAGTCTGGTGTCTGGATAACATGCATGTCAGCGTACTGTGAAAAGACCTCTGGCAGAATATGCTTGATCGTCTTCTCAACCAAACAGATGCTACTTGAGTCAAGCAAAGCCAAGAGAAAGTAAGCCCAGCTGGTGATAATATGGCTTACTGGAGGATACTGTTGTCATAAAGAGAAAAAACTCATCAATAGCCCGCAGAGACTGGATAAAAAAGGACTTTTGTATTAATGTGAATAAAGAAATACATATATTGAAAAATATATCAAATTAAAGAATCTTTGTTCTATGTGACGACTCCTTTTAAATATAATATAGATACAAAAATTTCAAATAAGAAAGACACAAAGCCAACTGTTGGAATAGCAGGGCGGACAGTCTGAGATCTGGTCACTTACACAATTTCCCATTTGGTTGGTTTTATTATTGTTGTTTATAAAAACAAATCTGCATGCTCATAATTCACCCCTGCCATAAACTGACATCAGGTGGACATAACTGGAAACCCTGTGCAAATTGCAAAATATCTTTAGTATAGAAAGTAAGTAAGTATAGAAAGCCTGTCAGCAGACAAAAAAATAACAAGAGATGCAGAAATAGTCTGTTCCAGTAGGTGCCACTGATATTAAATTGTGTTGATGTTTGCAGTGTAAAGTTTTGCTTTGACAACACTTTTCACACATTCTGCACGCATACCCCAGGGGTCGCGCAGAGATGCCGCCAACGTCCACTGTGTGCACCGGCCCACACTCGGGGACCTGTGGACCTGGGGTATTGCAATTTGACGACAGCTTCCCTTACCTTGTTGAGGGGGGTTCCTGTGGGCCTGGGCAATTTGACAGAATTGCTGAATCTTTGAGGTAGGGAGGCAAGGGTCAATGGTAGTGTATTGGAAGGTGACAAGGTGACAAATCCCCTCTTATTTTGGGGGTCAATCGCAGTTTATTGGAAGGGGAAGAATGGATAAATTCCCACTCATTTGGAGGTCATTGGCAATGTTTTCAAAGGTGAAAAAGGGATAAATTCCCACTCATTTGGAAGTCAGTGGCAGTGTATTGGAAGGCAAAAGGTGACAAATTCCCACTCACTATGGTCATTATGCACTGTGCGTTTCTATCAGTGTGGGAGACTAGCACTTTTCCACATTACCCAAAGTGTCTAAGTAGTGTTGAGTTTTCAACTTTTACACTAAGGATTTTGGACATCCTAAGGATCACTGGACCTAAGTTTGACACTTTTAGAACAAACTGGGACCAACTGGGAAGCTGGTAGGGGAAAGTGTCAGATTCCCATTCATTGAAATGGGGTTACGGTGTTTACAGAGGCTTTTCTCTGACATACTAGATCCAATAGGGCTGAAACTTATAGGGGAGTTCTATTTGGCCCAGAAGAGGCCTAATAGAGCTAGAAGCACGTATGGCTGAACTAGAAGCAAGTATGGCTGAGATATGGCTTTGTCCGAATCATACCTTGGGTGCTAATGTGAAGTTGACACTGTACTCTTACCTTTGTCAAACCTGGTCCAAATGATCTGAGACTTTAACAATAAGCTGTCTAAGACATGCTGGTGGGATCGGGAAAATTTGGTCAAGATTGAACAAACTTTAGGAAAATTTGGTCAATATTGGCCAAACTTTTAGGCTGGGACTTGGTGGAATCTTGACCCAAATTTGAAAGTTCTCAGACTTGACACAGACTGTGGCCATGTGATACTGGTCCCAAATGGAAGAAGATCTACTGTGAATTTCAGCATTCTAGGACAAACTGGGAAACACTGGTAAGTCCCCTCTGAAAATGTATGGCAATCTGACACTTTGTCATCTTCCAATGCACTGTCATGGAAAGGGTGATGAAAGTGTGGAGAAAGCGTGCAAATTGCAATACTTTCTTACTTACGGTGTTGACAGAGGTTTTTCTCTGACATACTAGGTCCAATAAGGCTGAAACTTATAGGGGAGTTCTATTGTGCCCCAAAGGGCATTCCCTCTGAGTTTCAGCCCATTTGGAGCAAGTGTGGCTGAGATATGGCTTTGTCAGAATCATACCTTGGGTGCTAATGTTAACGTAGGATAATTTGACACTGTACCCTTACCTTTGTCAAACTTGGTCCAAATTGGCTCAAAGTACAGATATAACACACCTGGGAAGGCCCTGATGACTCGCCTATAATTTGGAAGCATTTGGGCGAACTTTGATTTTTCGGACTTCCCCACCCACCGTCCCTGATTTTAACATGGAAAAGGTGCACTGATTTCAAGTAAGACTTCGCCATGACCGTTCCTTTAGGTCCAAAAATTTTAAAGTTTTTTCAAACTTCACCAAAATTACACAAAAGGTCATGGACATGCCAACAGTGGAGCTCGGGGTGGCTTTCTTGACAGATGGTTTTTTACTGGTCAAACTTGCTCCAAACAAGCTGGCATTAACAGGATAAACTCCTTGAAGCGACATGGGGGTTTTGTGTAGGTTTCATCATGATTGCATCAAACCCTACCTGGCCTGCAGTATTAGGATTCTGGAATTGGACACTTTTCCCTAGCTGCAATACCTTTGCTCCCGTTTGGTCCTAGTTGGTCCAAGGAACTGAAATTTGGACATTATGCTACATCAGTGACAAGGATTAAGTGACCTGAATTTGAGTCAAATTGGACAACCTTGAAAAATCTGCTAAAGCCTAGCAAACTTCAACTTTTCCAAATCTTCACTAAAATTACACAAAAGATTAGGGACACGCGAAGGATCCCTGGACCAAAGTTTGAGATTTCTAGTACCAACTGGGACCCACTGGGAAGCTGATAAGGGGACGTGTCAGATTCCCATACATTGACATTGGATCCCAGCTTACGGTGTTGATAGAGGCTTTTCTCGAACATATTAAGTCCAATTACCAGAAACTCATATGGGAGGTTTATTGGGCCCAGAAAGGTGATCCCTCTGGGTTTCAGCCCATTTGGAGCAATTGTGGCTGAGATATGGCTTTGTCAGAATCATAACTCTGGTGCTAATGTTAACATATTGGAATTTGACACTGTACCCTTACTTTTGTCAAACCTGGTCCAATTGGGCTGAGACTTTGACAATAGATGTCTGTGGCATGCTGGTGCGATCGGGAAAGTTTGGTCAAGATTGGCCAAACTTTGGGAAAACTTGGTCCAAATAGGACAAACTTTGCTTTTCCCCAAGTTCCCCTCAGTCCCCAATACAAATGTATGTCAATCTGACACTTTGTTATCTTCCCATAAATGGTAATGGAAAGGGTGATGAAAGGGTGTCGAGAAAGTGTGTTAAATTGCAATACTCTGGACAACAGAGGACTGGATGTAAGTGAGATTCAGGTCAGCGTGAGTGACAGTGACGCGTTTGAGACACGACAGAGGCTGAGGCTGGGATGTATGAGTTCAAATTTGGCATCCGTCACCGTCTTCTTGCCCAATCCATGGACGAAAAACTAGTTTCCCAAAAATAAGGGTTTGACAAACTGCAATACCTTTCAATAGGAGGCCCAAATGGAGTAGAGGTGCAGGCCCGCATTGGATACAGCAGCGAGTTTGGGACACCATTCCACATCACAATCGTAGAGGCCTGTGTAAAGATGCTTGAGTCCGAATTTGTAGCCTGTCACCCTCTTAATGCTTAATCCGTGGCCAAAGAGCTATTCTCCTCGTCAGATTGAGTATACCTCCAATGTTACGTTTTGGGGCTCCCGTGGGCCCCAGAAAGGTCCGAGAGGCCTTAAACATTTTTGGCGCGCGGCTTTTGGACTAAAAAAACACCTAGGGTAGTGCTCTGGGCCCAGAGGGCCACCGAAAATGTTTTGCCCCAAAACACCACAAAATCATCGGGATGGGGTCGGATCCACCATGTCCGAGACCCTTTTTTGAAAAGTTGACAAGTTGAAATTTGACAGGCCACGGATCAGAGCAGATAGGTGCTAGACATCTTATATTTCACAAGTCGCCTTTAATGGGACCGTCCAGTCTCTGTGCCGAGTTTCATGGCGATCGGACAAACTTTTTTTTTCGACCCCTCCTGGCTGCCGATCCTCTTATTTAGTCTCAAAAAGCCTTTTGGCCAAACACATGCAAAACTTAAAGTTGCTCGAAATGACCCCATATCGATAGGGTGCGTTTAGGGGGCCTCCCAGTGGTTTGTCCTTGACTCTGGGGTCGATGTGACATTTGACCTTAAAACGGGAGGGTGGGAAGGGTAATGAATGCAATGTCCTGCAATTTGACACCTGCCGACAGTATTTGTCCGTTTTTGGGTTAAGGATTTTGGGTAAGGATCTAACAGTTTAAATGAATGTGACTTTGACATGTTGTCAGATTGCAATACGTTTATATGGGAAGCAGTCACATTGTCAAATTGCAATACCCTCCACTGTGGGTAAGTGTTAGAGAAATTGTTATTTTGAATTTGTGTTTGCTTAATTATCCATTTTATCTCGCTTAGATGCTAAGAAGTAATTATGCTAAGAATAGAATTAGAATGTCATGTAGTTTGTGAGACTGGAGCCTCTGCCAGAGGAACAGAAAACACCTGGGCTGAAGAGGACAAGCGAAGAGGCTTTCCCTGAGAATGGCCTTAAGAATTGCATGACTCATGACCTTGTAATGTTTTGTGTTGGTCTCCTCCTGTGTGTGTATGTCCCCCAACCCTTGAGAAGGAGGAGACCGTGCGTGTAACCAGGGCAGTCCTAAAGATAATAAAGCGGGGGAGAGAAAGAGACAAACTTCAGAGTTAGTTAGGGAGAAGCTGTGAGCTGCAGTTTGTCTCTCTGATTATCTCTCCTCGCGAGTAAAAACTACTCACGTCTCTGTGTCTTCTATTTTTGTAGATATCTTATAATGTTTTAAGGTTTTAACCCTGACAGTAAGGCTATGGGTAAGGACTTACCACAGTGCAATTTAAATGAATGGTAATTTGACGACATTACAAATTGCAATACATCTGAATGGTACATTTTCCACTGCCATTTTCTAAGTCCACATAAGTGCTAGAGGGCTGAAACTCTGCCCAGCACCTCCACTCTGTACTGGGCAGAGCGGGCGGCTCGTGGCCATCAGACAACGTTTGGCACAAACCTGCTCCAATAGAGCCACCGCCGCAGAGGCGCACCTCCAAGGGACGCCCAGTTTACCTCTCCAAACGCCAGCGCGTTTCAAGCACATTTGCGAAAAAAGTTGTTTTGGAAGTTTCTGAGGTATACCGTTGGAATCGGGGGTCCGAAATAGCCCTAACCCTAACCCAGAGGCCCATGGCACTTCCTGTCCACAGGCTTCCCTCGTGCTCCCTCCTGCCCTCCAGCGCCAAATAAAACAGAAAATTAAACAGTTGAAAAACACATCCGTCCATCCATCCATCCATCCATCCATCCATCCATTTATTTTCTACCGCTTATTCCCGAACGGGGTCGCGGGGGGGCTGGAGCCAATCCCAGCTACACAGGGCGAGAGGCGGGGTACACCCCGGACAGGTCGCCAGCCTATCACAGGGTTGAAAAACACAATAGTCCCTAAATGTGCGCACAAACATAAAGGAACTAAATCATTACAATTAAGTGAAACTAATGAAAAGAAATGCTAAACATGTTGCTGCATTGTGTATTACCACATTGGATTTGTGGCTATGGAGGTAGCCATCACAGAAATATATAGAACATATAGTACGAAAAATGACTGAACATCGGCATTAAATTTACAATTTGGAGATGTACACTCTTGCATCATGTTCTAGTCTTTAACTGCCAAACAATCATAATTATCTAAGTTTATGATAACACTAGGTACCAACACTATTATAATACATTATGTCTAATTCACTTTATAGCTTAACTTACCTTGTATCAAATCTGATGTCAAAGGCAGCACACCGCTCCAAACCAAACTAGTCATTGGTGGCAGTGTCCTCCATCTGTCTCTGGAGCTCAGTCTTTTCAGTCTGAAGCTTTTTAATAAGACTCATGGCTAAATCCAAACCTCATGGCTCACAAGAGGAGCTGTAGTCATGATCAGGACACAATGCACACATTTTTTCCACCCGGAAATTGGTGGAAGAGGCTGGACGTTCTCTCTCTTCCCCAACATCAGAGTGAGGGTCAGGAAGGCAGAAATTCTTATTTTTAAAAAGGATGACAACTCCACTTTGCAAACATTGTTGCTCTTGTGGGCTTGATGGTTTCTTAATTTCATATTATAAAAAATGACGACTACAGACCTTGATGTGATTTGTAATTGAAAAATGAACTCTGTAAATACTAATAATCTGCTGTTTCCTCAATTCATTTGCTGTAGGGAACGATTAAAAGCTCAAAGTGGAGTTATACCACACTGAAGATGTACAGGTGGGAACACAACTAGATATCTCAACGCGCTGTAATCTCGTCTTCGGAAGCTAAACTCATGTTTTTTAATGTCATCGTGTTGACACAGCCACTCAAACACATGCAGTTAAAAATAACCTTGGAAAACAACATTTTAGAAAGCATGATGTTCTAATGTAGTTTAATAGCTGAATGGTAGCGACAGCTATAACCAGAAGCAGTATTTTTTTCAACTGGAAATACATCACACCTTTCTCTGCATATCGGCCGCATCCAATACAGGTGAAACATTTAAACCAGACTCACCTTCTTCTGTAGGGGAGGATCAATAACTCCACTTGGGAAATGGTTGATGGATTGATGCTCGTCAATCAGTGTCGATAAGAACACAAACTGTCTCCTAAAGGTTTTCTTTCTTCTTCACTGTTGACGAAGAGAGATTAATAATCTTGCTTCTGGACATGGGTTGGTATAATAGGTGGGTGTCTGGTAATACAGAGCAACACTAGATAAATACTAAAAATGTTCAACTGGGTGAAATAACTGACAATAAATCTCTAATAAAAAACTAGAAAATCTAGAAGTTTTTAACAGCAGTGGTCACTGTGAGTTTAAAGAAAAGTAGTCTAATGGGGCTGTTCATACTAATGGCTACTTATTTGAGGGCCGCTGAGGGTAAAACTCCAACTAATGAATAAAACGATATCTAACTGAAACCGAATTGCTTTAGAATATGACATCCGCAATACCAGGTAAACACCACAAAGCTCACCTCACTTCCTCATCCATTCATTTAAACACTGGTGAGTTGGTGCCTTTAAAACCTTGTGACGCACACACACAAACACACGCACCCACCAACACATACACCAGGTGATCATGAGCATCACATGTGGCTCCTAGTGAATATTGAAACATAAATATGTGGCTCCTGCAGGGTTTACAACTGTCCATGTGCCAGGTTTTAAGAACGAAACAATCATCAATAAAAGTATGTTCTTTTTTACTACAGACAGCTTAAAAGAACTGTAATATTACAGTAATTATTATTATTACTCTTGTGCAGTTAAAGTGACATTTACCTTTAGCAAACTCTTGCAGAGCCCCATCACGATGGTCTGAGCTGTTGCCCACACACAGCACGTCTGCAGAGAACACAAGAGCAGATCACAGGCTCACAAACATGTTTAGTACCAACTCAAAGATTTATCTTCAAATTACAGCTTAATAATAATAGTAGATAATAAATTTGCTATGACCACAGCACATATCACCTTCTCAAGTTGTCAGTAAAAGTTGTCATTTGTAATTTTTAGCGCTTTTAAAATGAGTAAACTTAAATAAACTTTGATTACATGTTTGTTTAATTAGTTCACTATATACATTCCCGAAACATCACATCTTTAATATAGTTAAAGGTCTGAAGAAGATATAACCAAAACTAACAGAAATACTTCAATCAATGATAGTGAGACATTTATATTACTACACTGATTAAGGCTCCTCCTCCTCCTCTAAAAGGAAGTTAATTCAACACACAGTTTGGAAACATGAAGGCGTCACACACAATTTCTTCCTGAAAAGACTAAAGAGGAGCGACGACACGTTTATGGTGAGTCCTGATGCTTTCCTCTAAACAAACTCAGAAAATCTGAGGCAACAACATGAAGTCAAAGTTCATTTTCTGACCCTAAACTAGCTAAAAAAAATAATGTAAAACATTTAAATCAGACTCTTCATCAGTCATCATCCTGTGAGTCTGATATTTGGGATTTTCTATATTTACCTTCCAGGAGCAGAAACATATGAATGAAATGAAAAGCTGGAGCTTTAAATATGTTTTGATCTGATCAGGTTCAATGTGTTTTTGTTGCAGACGGTTGGACTGACTCTGAAGCGTCTGCATGATGATCCGTCCACAGAGCTACACAGAAGGTAAGAACCTTAATGTGCTGCTAAATCAGCAGGAAGGTGAAGAATAAGCTGCAGTCACATCTGAGAGCTCATCATCACACAAACAACAACCAGACTCAACATAACACACACACTGGAATAAAACAATATTTTCACACTTCAGGACACATTTACTTTCTATCACAGCAACATATCATCATATGTGATGGTTTATAAGTTTAAACTAAGATAAAATTTTATTTTATTACTAACACACACAAGGACCAACAAAAGAAAAAAGCAAAGTCTTTAGTTTGAAGAGTGCAAAAATAAACGTCTGTGCTAAAAGAGGAAATAATCGGATATGTTATCTATGATCTGATAACGAAAATGTAAAGAGGCGTCATGTTTTCTGTTGGTTTGGTTTTCAGTTTGCAATGAGACATAATGTTTTAACTGTTTATGCTCAGTAAAAGTTTGATGCTAACAAACACTAATGTAATTTAATCTGAACACAATTAAAGTAAAGTTTGTTTTTACCCACTAGTTTTAATTCTACAGAAAAAAAGTATAAGGTTTTCTACTTGCTGTTATCTGATACAGAACGAGTTTCTGGTTCAGCGTTGTTTTGGCTGTGTTTTTAAGATTTCAATATGAGAAATGTCTAAAGACCTTTTTAGGAGGATGAAGGACATTTAGGATATACCCCTAGCTGCCGCTTCCAACAGCATAGGCCTTGTTATGTGACATTTTCTGGTCATGACCTTTGATTTGCATTTCATTTGAGGTCAATAGGACGAAGAGTTTCAGAGACATAGCCAGTTTTTCAGGTTTTCAAGTCACACAGCATTTTTTTATGCCTGAGTTTGTAATTTTTCAGATTTTTTGTTGTTCTTATTTTGAGCATTTTGCAAAATATTTGACTTGCATAATGTGGCTGGTGGTTGTTTGCAGACTACAGGTTTGCTATTGTATACATTGATATCATCACAGCCACTAATGGAACCTGAGTTACATTTTTACCACCACCAGGGTCAAGTCTACTTTCTGTTCACAGTCAGAAGTAAACATGGGGAGACATTTAGTTTTTTTTTTTTTTTTCACATGTGGAACAACATTTCTTAAAAATGCTAAACCTCAGATGTTTTAATTCAAGGTGAAAAACCTTTTTTTTCAATTTTCTGCCTTTAACAAAAACAAGTTCATTTTTCACACTGGAATTCTTGCATTATATCTCAGTCTGCATTCACACTGACTCTATTTGGTCCCTTTTAAACTGTAGAATTGCTGCCAAAATCAACCAGAGTTCTCCAGACTATCATAATGCGAACGTGCTTTTATTCTCTTTGTCTTAATTTAATTTATTTTAATTCATTAAAGTCTGTTTTTAATAAACCTTTTAATGGTTCTGCATTCCTGTGGTGCTTTTAATCTTAATTTAAACCGTATTAAATAGTCTTGTATATGAAAACCTGCCTTGTTTTCTTGTGTTGTGTTTGGCTGTGTTTTCTGGGACAGGTGTTGATGTGATTCTGTTCTAAATGCTCCTCAGGTGAAGGAGCATCTCAACATGCAAACGCAAAGAGAAGATGGAAGCTGCCATTAGAGAGACTGGTCCTGCTGGTTCAGGTTGCTCTGCTGGTAGCTGCTCTCATCGTTATTTTCCATCTCGGTGAGTTTATACTTCCAACTCATTTAGATAAAAGAAAGAACGAAAACATTTTTTTTCTTTATCAAACTATATTCTATTTGAAATTTATCCTTCTAACTTTCACTTCTGACTTTTATCATCAGCTTTTGAAAAGTTACTGACCGATCAAGCTCTGGAAACTCTTAAAGACGAGTTTGAAGCCCCTCCATCTCCAACATATCCGCCACGTCCTCCGATTCTCTCATGTTTACCACCGCAAACATGTCCACCACCCCAATCATTTTAAAGATGTCCACCACCTCAAACATGTCCACCACCTCCACCCCCTCCAACATGTCCACCACTTCCAACATGTCCACCACCTCCAATATGCGCACCACCTAAACTATGTCCACCACCTAAAATATGTCCACCATGTCCACCCCCTCAAACATGTCCACCACCTCCATCACTTCAAACATGTCCACCACCTCAAATATGCCCACCACCTCCAATATGTCCACCACCTAAACTATGTCCACCACCTAAAATATGTCCACCACTTCCAACATGTCCACCACCTCCACCCCCTCAAACATGTCCACCACCTCAAATATGCCCACCACCTCCACCCCCTCAAACATGTCCACCACCTCCATCACTTCAAACACGTCCACCACCTCAAATATGCCCACCACCTCCAACATGTCCACCACCTAAACTATGTCCACCACCTAAAATATGTCCACCACTTCCAACATGTCCACCACCTCCATCACTTCAAACATGTCCACCACCTCCACCACCTTAAAGATGTCCACCACCTCCACCACCTGAAAGATGTCCACCACCTCAAAGATGTCCACCACCTAAAAGATGTCCACCACCTGAAAGATGTCCACCACTTCAAATATGTCAACCACCTGAAAGATGTCCACCACCT
>JBAMHX010062323.1:4419-16712 GCA_037177515.1 Pseudomugil tenellus
TTTAAAACAATAGAGAAATCCATCCATCCATCCATTTTCTACCGCTTATTCCCAAACGGGGTCGCGGGGGGGCTGGAACCCATGGGTACTATAAACATTTAGGGTCTGGAGCTCTATTCAGAAACAACTTAAAAGGGACAACCTACCCATAGCAGGAAACAGAGTTTCTACCATCCTTATATAAAAGATTGGCAGTGGGTTAACAAAAATAAATCAACTCTTGAAAGGACTGGTATCTAAATCTTTTCCCCCAACTCGAAAATGAATTCAACCTTTTTCCCCAGTGATCACTTTAGATACCTACAAATTAGTGATTATGTTACAAAAAACATACAAAAAATACTAGCAAACATATAAATGCTCTTTATAAACTTATTCATACATGGTGGCTGTATTATATGTCTTATAACACCTTGCATGTAAAGCAAAAATGGGAAATGGAATTGAACGTCATCATAGATGATGAAGAGTGGGAAAACATATGTTTCAGGTGCGATGGGGGTGTGGGATGCCAGCTCTATAAAGAATTTGACTGGAACGTTAAAATCTGATTGTTTTTTAGGACAGCATTAACAATACATACTTCTAAAAGTAATTCCAGCAATAAGTGCTGGAAAAAATGTGTTATGGTTGGGGACCACACTCACATATTCTGGGACTGCCCCAAAATACAAACATTCTGGAAAAACGTCAAAGAAAAGATGGAAATGATGTTGGAAACTGATCTGGATATATACCCTGAAAAATTAACTAAACAACAATGCTATTTACTGCATATACTGCTGATGGTTGCTAGGAAAATGGTTACCGTTAACTGGATAAAATGCGTTCCTCCAGATGTTGCTCACTGGTTATTAAAATTAAAAGATGTATACATGATGGAACTCCTGACTGCTCACTTGCAGCTAAATATGCCAAAGTTTGTGAAAAGGTGATCACCAATTATTAAATACCTAACTTAAATCTATCTTACCACAATACTGATGCGTTGTAGATATAGCTTTCCAGTTATATGACTATGCATATTCTTACCCAATTGGTTTTATGCACAGCTCCACTACTTCCTGAACTTAGGAAACAAATGAGTAATCCTGTCTTTAGTTACTGGATGAACTGATTAATCCAGGTGAGTCTGGCTTTTGCCAATATGGTTACTGAAGTCAGACACACCTGGATTAATCAGTTCATCCAATAATGAAAGACAGGAAACAAATGAGTTGTTCTAAGTTCAGGAAGTAGTGGAGCTTTGCATAAAGCCAATTAAGGCACAGTTTGGAAAAATATACTCTTCTTGTATTACACTCTTGTTGTAAACTGGACCCACTGTCCATCCAGATGTGTTTATCTGGATGTTGTTTTGCCATGGATTATCAAAATAACATTTCTATATGTTCACTGTAAATTACCTGTTGCATTGTGCCAAGGCAATAAAGTTCTAAAAAAACTCAAACTCTGGAGAACAGAGAAAAGGGAAGGACTGTGTGGTAACAAGCAATAAATGATCATCAGGTGTGCCGCTTACGTGGCTGCGCCTCAGTCATCCCAATTTGGGCTGTACTATACATTCTTTCCAAACAGGGATGAATAAAGTATTACCTTATCAGAGTCGGAGCCTATTCCACTGATTGACATGACAATGATTATACAAAGGTGGGAAGGTGGGTTGAAACGCTCCCCAGATTATTTAAAATTATTTAAAGGTGTCATTTTTGAGCTTCTTCAACAAAGTAGCTGAACCCAGCCAGGCCCCCCATTAATGTTGGTGTATAACCGTCACTGACGAACCACATAATGTTCACACCCAACGCCAACTCTTGGCATAACAAAGTGGCCAACTAAAAAGTATAAAGATGATAAATGGTAGTATGAATATCAATAAGTTAATAAAAAAGCTCCACGTTCACTGCAACTGCTCGCGAAGGAGCGCGCGGCGCAGCCCCGCTACAACATCCGCGCTCGCGGTTCAGGGTGGAGTTACATTGCCCCGCTAAACACAGCGGATAGGGAGGGGAGCGGATAACAACTCGACTTTTTCAGGCCTTTCTCCTCGTCTTGAACTCTGACGGATATAAAGAAACATTAAAACTAAAGAAAAGACGTCAAAGATTACGACTGCATCGATCCACGAGCCGTCCGCGGGGGAGGATTCACGCGCTCAGGTCAGACACTTCTATAACTGGGAAAAGTTTTAGAGTTTAAACCAGAAGTTTTAGACGTCACCAGAAACTGGGGCAAAACCGACTTTTACGGGTTTCTTTTCACAGACGGCGCAAGCTGTCGTACGTTTACACAAAAAAGACGCAACGAAATCAGCAAACTTCCACATAGAGAGCGAAACCGCCTTGCGCGTGCGCACAATACAAAACACCTACAAAAAACGCACGCGCCCAGTCCAGAATGCTCTACACTGTCTGAGATATACACTGTGTTCCGATAGTAAGTCCAATATGTTGAACAGGCGTTTATGTGCGCGTGCGTGATGTTGTGAAACTCGCTGCTGAGAGTTCCGTATTTTTCAGACGGACCGTCGCGCGCCGCCCTCCTCTGTTTCTGCTCCTTTTATGACCTGCAGAGGTTCAGCTCAGTGTGTCAGAGATGACTGACTGTGGTGTGTGAAACACGGCCTCCGGGCACACATTCCTTTTGCACGAAGGTGTGCGCGTGCCTTGTGGAGGATCTGTTTTAACAGGCTGAAGGTCGCTTCTGTTGGATGTATATCCATCCAGATTATAGATGTGCAGCATCTGTGTGAGCTTTGTGAATGGAAATTCAACATCTTTTGTCCTTTTTTATAATTAAAAACACATGTAAGCCAAATCATTTTAATCCCAGTCAGCATATAGACATGATGTTTCCACAATATGAGACGAAACAGAAACTATTTACGTCATTTCTTATTTCTACTACTTGCTTCACAGAATCTAAAGAAATGTTGCTGCAGCAGAAACTCTTCGCAGCTTTATTCCAGTCATAGAGGACCATTATTTATCTTCCCGCTTGGTGATCTTTAGCTGCTCCTGAGTGGATATTATTGTCAATTTTCGCCTTCTGATTAGTGAAGTGTTTGACAGGAATTTGCTTCATCATCATTTCCAGGTAAAGTAAAAGTATTTTTAGGCTGAAGATAGAAAATCTTATGATTAAAGACAATTAAAGAAAATTAAGTGCATACAAGTCCAAGACAGGTAAGATCAGACTGTCCCAGTGGTAACTTACCTATTTGTGGGCTCCAGGCAAACAGTCATTTGGGGGCCCTGCATCTTCTAACCTGCTGTGCCTTTATATGTATATTAATTGGATTTTGCAAACTGTCATATTGTCTAAGAACCACATGTGCGCAAATATATTTAAATTAGTTTCAACATCAGCCTTCTTGATCATCTTCAACCCCTGACTACTGACAAGATGATTAACTCTTCAACTCTAAGAGTCACATTACATTGGTTATACAATATTAATAAAGACTTGATATTTGTCATTCCAGGATTAAATGAATATTTTTTTGAAAAAAAGAAGAAAATAAATGCTGAAAGACAGAGTTGGAGAAAGGGCTCTGTGGTTAATCGTGTGTAACCTGCAAAATGAGAATAGCATAGAAAACAATTAGGTAAGTTGTGATGACACATATTGCAGTGAATGTTAACCGGAGTGCTGGGTCATCCACAAGAATGTGTGGTTGTCTGGAGAGAGGGAGGACAAATAATGTCACACTCCTGGTGTTTTTTTTCTCATTCAGTTTGTAGATAGCTGCTGTGTTGCTAACTCCTCAGTGGCCACATTAACATGAGACTTTTAGTTCCTCTTTACTTGCGACAAAAGTTATTTCCGCTTTAAACAGATGAAAAGTAACCATGTAAACTCCTACTTCCGAGTAGAATTGACAATCCTGAATTAAGCTTGATTCCAAATTTAAGTGGCTGGTCTTTTTTCATTTTAAAGCCAAGTTAAATAATTCCTCTCTTATTTAATTCCAATCGTTCTGCGCATGCTTGTCTTCTTCTGCTGCAATGATGCACATGTACAGGCTTCTCCCTCCCATCTTGCTGTTTTGTTAATGCAATAAAGTAAAAAAAAAAACATTCGCCCCCCGTCTTTGATATAATTAGTCCTGTCTATTTTTCTTCTTCTCCTCAGCTGCTCAGAAATGTATATTAGTATACTTCTGAGAAGCATATTAGATTGTTTTCCATGTGGCCGATAAAGCTAAAAACAGGAAGACATTTGTGTATTTCTGGTTGCGTTAGTGCGACACTTCCGCTGTCATTTTGGAATTAAGAGAGAGTGAATAAAGGTGATGCCGTGTAAACCTTGAGTGGACCTCAATGTCTTGATCATGTCACAACATTTGTGTTATGATCAGAAGATAAAGTGTATTTAAATGAGTTGCTAAGTGCAATGCTGTAAATATTGTAGTGAATCTAAACTTTCCAAATTAAAAAGTTAAGGCAAGGTAAATTTATTTAAATAGCACAATTCAACACAGGGTGATTGAAAGTGCTTTACAGAACATCAAAACATTAGAACACAAGCATTATTTCAAATTAAAATAGACATAAAAATGGGAAATTACAATTAAATTCTTAAAATCATGTAGATAAAAGATAAGAATTTAAAAAATATTAAAATAGTAATTAATTTCATATTACAAAAACATAAACTTAAGGTAATAAAACAAATGTTGGTTACACCAAGTGAAGAATGCAGTTAGTCTGGAGCCCTGAGAAGGAGCAGAGTGTCTCCTGCTTCAGCGTTAGTAGAAAATGTAATTTACATCTAAACTAATGGAATTTACCATATTTGTAGTGATGTCTGCTTCACATTACAGCTTTTAAATAGATCCAGTATTCTTCGCAGGTTTAATTAACAGCAGCATCTATCTATTTTCAAAGGCTGCGTAGTTGGATTTTTTTTCTTTCTCCCCCCCCTCCAACATAATTCATTTGCCACCGCTGGACTTCTGTGGGGCCATAATCCTGGTCAGATGCAGAGCTGCACCAGGCTCATCCAGCTTTTTAGCTTCTTGTTGCAGAGACACGATGACATCTATATTCCACGTTTTACAATAATTTAATTCTCACCGTTCTTTGCTGGGTGGGATGTCAGAGTGGAAGAACCCCATTCTTTCAACTTTTTCTCTGTTTTATTTTACTCTGATCTGGGTAAAGAGGGAATGAAGACAGAATACACAAACAGACATTAGGAGACACAATTGAAGTCCTTCACTTGAACCTAGAAAATATTGGCTCACTGGAGCGACCAGGAAAAAAGTTACTGAACTCAACATATTTTGGTTGCACTCCTGAGCAGACTGATGCCACAGATGCAGAAAAAATAAAGACAGCTTTGAAATTAATTTCTGTCTTTGTTCCCTCTGATTATTTTTTGTTGCCCATTTTTTTAATGTCTGCTTCATTTGGATTTTTCTATTTTACTCGTTTGTTGTTGTTTGATCACTTCAGCAGCCTACATGCAGCGTGATGCCTAACATGGAAAAACCTAAATATATAGAAAACATTTAGTATTATATCATTATGTAACACTTCTTCAGGTCATGACCTTTCATTTGCACTTGATTTGAGATCAATGGGATGAATAGTTTTAGAGATATAACCAAAACAGTTTTAAGTTTAAGCGCTTCTGGGTGACCGACCTGAAAACAATAAATTGCTAAAAATTGAATCAGTTCATTTTGTCTATGCAAAACATGAAATCTCTAAATTGAATATTGTTCAAACTATCGCATTAACATGAAAGAACTGTGGCAGATGACACGGATGCAGCGGCGGTCAGAATTGATCATTTTAAGTACTGCGGACACAGAATTACTTTGGTCTGTATTGAATATTGAAATGTTCTAAACATATAGCATAAGTTTATTTGTGGTTTCCGTAATAGACACTCGATGGATATTTGGGTTTTACGAATTCCTGCAGCTAAAGATTTTAATGCCAGACCAAAAAGTAATGGAGAGAGGTGAACATGGTTGAGTTCTGCAACCTAGCGTGAAATATGAATAACTTATGCGGTTAGTTTGAACACCTGCTTGAGGCTCAAACAACATGTTCATCCATTTTAGAAATGTCTGCATAGAACCATAAATCTCCTGCATTTGAAGAACGTATTGCCGCTTTATGCAATCTATTGCTTCTTCAGTTTTGAGTGAGATGTCAGCAGTAGGTGGATTTTTGTTCCTACCCATCCACATTACTTTAATTAAATTTCAAATATTATGCAAAGCAAGTCTATTACTTATAAACTCAACCATATCTGTATCCATTTTCCTGGTGATAAATGTTGAGATAATTTACTGTGTACTGATATCAAGGAAACTGGACAATAGTTGGTGGGGTCTTTGCCTCTTTTTAAAATCAAAGATATTAGAGCCTGAGACAAAGTGGAGGTAGAGCTCCTTGTTCTTTCACAGCGACCATATTTCTCTTTCCTCGGTTCTCATGCTGTCTCAGACAGCCGCTTTCTCAAAGTCACAAAACAACACATTACACTTTTAAGTCCGCCCTATGTCATGAAAATATGGTACAAAATAAAAGATACCTCGTGAACTAACCTGCACTAATAATCAGATACTTACAGGCTCTTTGTACTGTTACAGGTGGAAGCAGGTGTCATGCTAACTAGTTAGCCTACGCCTCTAATTTGCTGGTGATCCTTTGTAGCTCAGATATAATTCTCAATCTGGATGCAGTTCTGTCGGTTTATGATCAACGAAATAAGAGCAGAAGAAGATCCTCTTGGTGGGTGTTTTATCTTCAGCGCTGCGACTCATTGTTGTGAAATCACCTCATCTCTCTGCATCATCTTGTGAGTGACTTTATGTTTGTAACATGGTCCATCCATAAAATCTGGAAGTTTCCTCGAGTTTTGTATGTATCCAACAACAGCACATGTCGTCCCAGAAGACATTTCCGTGAATATATAGAATGGAATCGCTCTTCTAAAATATGCTGTTTTCCATGCATTTAGCGAGGACCAGAAATGATGAACCGGATCAGGGGAAAAAAGGTGTCATGGCGACCTCCAATGTTTTGCTCTGGAAGTGGTGGATATCATATAGGACAGTGGTTCTCAAATTTTTTACAGTGAGTACCATCTGAGAAAATAGTGAGCTCTCGAAGTACCACCACCATGACCGACCTAAATACACAGTAGTAAATATATAAAGCTACCAAATACAGAGGAAGCATGTTAGCTACTTTACTCTGTATTTAAAAAATACAGCAAACTATAATCAACTTTTTGGACATTTTGAAATTGTTTACAAATGTCTTAGTTAGATTTAACCCCATTATCACTATTACATATAGATATATATGTATAAAAATTGCAATAATAAATACTCGTGTTATTCCAGCTGATGCCTCCTACAGGCCGTTTCTATTGACTTTGCCAAAGATCGCGTGTGACTGATTTCTCCCACCTAAAATAACACCGAATATGTTTATAGTCCTTTCTTAGACACAAAGTAGTGAGGAGTGGGACATCTTTTTCCATTTAGATCTTTGATACATCACGTAATGATATAAAGCAGTCCAGTTAGACGTGTAACAACATGACAATCTGATAGGACATTTAATTGGCTAATCTGATGACCCTCTTCCATCAGCAAGCTTTGGAATTACGAAATCTCTAGTCTTTTCCACAAAAAAAAGTAAGTTATAATTGTGTGAATGCTGTCAAGCATTTCTTTTAAACCGTTTTAACTCAACTTTTAAACCGTTCCAGAGAGATTGCTGTTTAAAGAGCGCTAAGTCGAGGATTTCGCAAGATAGGATTTCCCCTCAAGTACCACCAGAGGGAGCTTGAGTACTACCAGTGGTATGCGTACCACAGTTTCAGAACTACTGATATAGGATATTGCACAATGTTTGTGTGTGTGTGTGCACATATTTCCTAGGAAGTTTACTCGGCTATGGAAAGGTGATCTGGTAGAGGTTCCACCGAGCTGAAGTATCTATTATGGGGGACATCAAGTAGCAGTTCAATTCAGCTTCCATTGCTTATGGCAGATGCATGACAGGTGAGGTTGGAATTGGCTGTCTTAAAGAAACTTCCCAATGATTTTTTGGCATTCTTCACAGTGGGATAGGATGGATACATAGGCTGGAACTCTTAGTCACTGGGCACTTTCTCCTTAAATAAAAAGAGGAAACAATACATTCTTCACTTTTCTCTACATGTTTAATATCAAGCCATATCAAATTAATATATTTGAAATATTTGTCACCAGTACTTGTATGTTAAAATAAACATTAAAGCTAGTTACCTTTTGCTGCTGTTTCCAACCTGACATCATCTTGGTCCTAATGATCCGAGACCTTTTCACTGCAAATGTAGCTAGCTTTCAATCTGGTATCCATGAAGCATGCCATATACAGAAGTTCCTGGATTGCTGGGTTATCTTTCTTTGTGTTCATATAGTTGAGGATTTTATTCTTAATTGATTTTTGTCAAGTCACTGTTGTTCTCAATCTCTGCAAAAACTGATGTCTTTATAAAATGGACTGATTTCACACATGAAACACTGACTGTACTCACTGAGAGAGCATCAGTAAATTTCCGAGTTGTAAGTTAGTTGGACTTAATGTCTGGTTTATAGACTCAAGCACATCGAAATCCTGCCAGCTGGGAAGCAAATGCCTTGATTTTCTGTCTGCTAAGAGGATGTCATTTATGGCCTATTATGTTCCAGAATTCTCTCTATTATCTTCTGTCTTGATCGCCATCTTGTGCGGCATTCAGTAATGAGTGAATACTCTGGGAACTTGAGTTCCTGCTGTCTTTTTTTTTTTTATGTAACTCCTTCTCCTTCCAGCAATGGCAGAAATGCCCTACTAACTTTTTGCACAGCCCTACAGGTCAAGCTGGAAAAGGTCGAAAACAAGACAGACCAAAAATAATTTAAATTTTGTGAATTAAAATGCATTATATACCTGAAACTCATAACCACAATAAAATAAGACTAAGTATGCAAGTTATTCACCCCTTTAGGACAGCATTATACAGCAAGTGGTGTGTGCATTAAAGCAACAGTTTATGAAGTTAGTGTGCTCTGTTTCTCTTTCCATATTGGGATAATTGACTTTTTTGGCACATTTCCCTTGGTCTGGCTGGCTTAATTTGGCTTTTTTTCAGAGATTAGCAAGAATACGTTTCGCCTCAAGAAAAAAAAAATTGAAGACAATCCATTTAAACAATGGAAGACTTTGAATAAAAAAAAAAAAAACTTGCTGCTAGACTATACATCATCTGAAGTAAAATAAAAACCACTAACAGATAGAAACCAGTGCCAGTATGGTGCTGGTAGTCATGTATGTAATGACCAAGTTCAAGTAGTGCCGGACCCAATAAACTTTAAAGGTCCTATATTATGCTATATTTGTTGTTTCACAGTCTATCTTATGTACATCTATGATAATATTATGAATTTTGCAACATGCCCACACTGAGCAGCCAGAGAAGCGTCGTTTGTAGTCAGCGTGCGGGGAAGTGTCTGTTGACGAGAGAGAAGCAGTAGCGACATGCACACTTCCTGGGGTAGTTGGCGGGCTAAAGTTTTCAGGTAGGGGCAGTGGAGTCTCCACCATGTCACATTTGAGAGGTGGAATCAGCCGTTTTGCTCTGGCTAAGCTGCACTCTTCTTTTTAAAGTGTTTAAATTACAAAAACGTATGGCTGAAAAATAAAACTACTTCTGGGATCGTTTTAAGGAACAATTAACACTAATAGAATTTTAAAAGCTAGGGGTGTCACGATTTTGATATTTTATTGAAGTCTATTGAAACTATGTCACGTTCTCGATGATTACAGTGAAATAAAGGATCAGGTTAGGTTTACATACATTAAGGAGGCAGCGTACAAAGAGGTAAACGCACATTACGACGTTAGCTAACCAGCAGTTTGTGACTCTTACAAGTGATAAAGGAAACTACGGAACCTGGACTTGAACTGGACTTCTGCTTCTCTTAAATTTGCGCTTCCGGTGAGTTATGTTGACAGTGTTCGCGTTTATGAGAAGAACACCACAGTGCTATGATATGCTGTGTGTGTCTACTTTACTCTGCAACGAAACACTACGAACACGGCAGGACAATATCGTCGGCATCAGAAAGATTTAGATTTGACAACTGTGAAAAATGCAACACTGGTCCAGTCAACTATTCCATCCTCATTTGCAGTAAAGTTTTCACAGACCTCTGCTCGCGCGAAAACTATAACTAACGCTGTAGGGCTATTTATAGCAGCAGACCTGCAGCCTTATTCAATGGTAGAAAACGCTGGAGGAAAATATTTTATTACTGTACCTGAGCCACGATACAGTATGACCAGCAGGTCACATCTTACACTAAAGTGTTTCCTTCCATATATGAAGATGTTACAGAAAAAGTTTGGGGGTGTCAGTCAGTTGCCTTAAAAACATATCTGGACTTCTAGAGCGTTACATAGAGTGTTACATCACACTGTCACAGCACACTGTGTCAATAAAGAATTTGCAGTTTGTTATTATTGGTGTTATTTGTTTGTGTTTTTCAACTTGACTGACGAGATTTTTACTTTTATATTGTAAATAAATTATTTAAATTAGAATTTAAGTGCTAAACGTGATAGGGTTAGAATAAATTAATGAAATCTGCTTATATGTCCCACATCTTTTGAAATAAGATTTACTGTGCAAAATTTAATGAATAAAAAGAAGCATAGTAGAATAGACAAGTCTAAAAATTGCACAGGACATTGTGCTGTAAAAATATTATTTAATTATGTAAAAATCGAATCATCGACATAAAATTGAAAATCAAATCGAATTGAGGGTTTGAAGAATTGCATCACCCCTATTAAAAGCTCATAAAAGTCCATATTGCATAATATGGGACCTTTTTTAAAAAGCAGTCCTGAGAGTTTTCCAACTAACTGGCTTGTGGCTCGAACATAATAGTGATGACAGATCTGCACAGTTTAATGTCTGATTTTATCATCAAACATGCCGATTTAGACATGTTTGCTGTGTGAAGAGAGACAGCGATCAGGCTTTATGAAACTAGAGCTTTGAACCACAAAACCCCAGAGCATGGCTGACATATATATATATATATATATATATATATATATATATATATATAGAATAAAAGTTATTCTCAACAATTTGAAGTTAGCCATAACCCTCAAAAACCTCAATCACTTTGTCAGTAAAATCATTTATCATTTATGCATCAAGTTTGTACGTCTTCACTTTTGGAGATATGAAAATTATTTTAATTTTAGTTTGACATCATCCAGCCAACTGACTGCGGTGCGACTAATGGGGTTTTCGAAGTGACTGTTAATTTTCGGAAGTTTCAACTTGGCAGTGTATGTTTGTGGTTTCCTGTATGAACTTTATGGGCACAAAGTGTCCTGCTTGATCATCACTGATCATGTCATATCATACTATCGCCCAATGGGGTCACAGGTGCTGATGGAAGATTTTGTTGTAACACCGCAAGTACACATGACGGTAACAGCGGAACGTATCTTGCTATATTAAAGTTATTGTCCAGCCATAGCTGCACATATTTAATAGCATCATTTTAAGGAGATTATACAAGAGGAGAGACCATGGTGGTTTTATGTGGAGCAGCGACAGAAACGTCTGTACAGAGTAATGTGTGGATGCAAAGTCGCAGCCAGGAGTTGTGGGAGAGGGATTTTCCAATCACAAGCAGAACCTTTATGTACGTTGCTGAGTGCCTCTTTGAAATACTGTATTAATGAAATGCAGAGATTATAGGGATCGTTAATTCCAAGTAGTGAACACTTCTGGCGATGTCTTCTCATCACTTCACCTTCAATCTGTTCCACAAAATGAGAGAATTGTTTGTGGAAACTTGATTCAGCTGTTTCACATTTTAGGTTTTGTGAGTGGTTGGAAGTGGATCCATACTAGCTGTGTGTATGTTTATGCCAGAGTCATGCTTTAGGTTTGTCTGTACATGCTCGACTTGCAGTGGTTAGCTCTGGATGCTTGCTGTCCAATATGGTGGCCTAAACAGTGGGAACCACATGACTGCAGGTCTTATATAATTTTCATATGAAGATTTCTCATCAGAATATAATATAGCAGTCACTTTATACCAAAGTGTTTGGCACAATACCTTCTGGAGTTATTTAGATGTCAACCAAGAGTTCATACTCAGCACCTGTCCTTGTTTTCTCCATTACACACTCCCATTGGTAAAATATGTTTTTCTGTGAATTCTAAAAATAGCAATAGATCTATCAGATCCTTATTTCTGACAAACA
>JBAMHX010062491.1:0-16702 GCA_037177515.1 Pseudomugil tenellus
CCGTGACGGAGCCTCTCAGCTCTACCTTTTCATCCATTTTGGGATTTTCCGATAATGAAGAAACACCAAGATGGCGATGGTAGGACCCGCCTATTGGCTTCATTTTCGGTCTTTAAAAACCTATGGGTCACGTGATGGTCACGCCGTCCAGTAATTTATACAGTCAAAGGTCTTACTCCTGCGCTCCGCCCACCATGGGCACCCGGCGGTGTCTGCAAATACCGGGCTGTGGGGGGCTCTGGCCGGGACCTCCTTGTTCTATCACCTGGGTGGGGGAGCTGGGTTCCTTGTTTGGGACTGGCTGCCGTTTGTCCTGGTCTCGGGATTCTCCTGGTCAAACTCTGACCTTTTCAGCGGAGGGGGCTGCCTGAGCATGTTCACTTTCCTGCGAGCACTTTTCACCTCGTACGTTCTGCGTGATGACACAGTCACTAAGATCTCTTTTAGATTATTCAGTAACAATCATTCCTCCCTGATCATATTCGTTTACTCTGCAGGAGTTTGAGATTTTTTTTTTCCCTTAATTTCTGTCCAGGTGTGACGGATGGCAAAGTATGGGTGGTTAGATTGTGTTTTTTTCTTTGTGGTGTGTTTCTGACTCTTCATTTTTTGTGTTCTCTTTCCTTTTCTCTTGTTTTCTTATCCTGTTTTCTGTCCCCTCCGGTCGTGTCCAGCAATACATGGAAACTCTGAACTAAAATGTAACTAAAATAAATAAAGAATTCAGATAATCAAGAGGAACTTTATATATAAGTATATACATATAGTTCCTCTTGACAGAATAAATTTGCTCAGCATGACACAGCAGACAGATCACCATTCTGCCTTTATGCTGGACAAGACAAGTTAAAAAAATCAATTTGATTTTGCATGTCTTCGATATACATACATATCATAGAGAGGATGAACTGTTGGCCACTTGGGGCGCTCAAACATGAAACTCTTTAGGCCATATCTCTGAAACTATTCATCCGATTGATCTCAAATCAAGTGCAAATAAAAGGTCATGTTCTGAAGATGTGTTACATAAATGTTTCTATGGTTATTTATGTATTTGAGGATTGGGAAAAATGAAGATTGGGGGTGTTTGGGGATATACCTCTAGCTGTCACAGTGTAATTTCTGATTTGAAAACCTACAGTCTTAACATCAGCTGGTAATGTGAGACCCCCTGTCTCAAATAAAATAAAATCAAAAAATACTTTATTCATCCCACAGGGAAACTTAGTTATAGGCCTTACGAGTTTGGGAAATTATTTTTTCCATGGGGCCACATAAGAAACAGAAAATATTGTGAAGGGCCAGGCTAAAAGGCTGAACTCAAATCTGCATCATATTTATTGTATGTCTTTATATAAAAAAGGAGTAAGTAGCATTGTTTTGACAAGCAGGCAAGACTAGTATAAGGTATGTTATGGTAAGTTATGCAATAAAAAAAGTCTTCCAAAAATGTAATTTAATTACACATATTTCTCAAAACAATGGTAGACAAAATGTTAAATTTTCCTACTATTTGTGACTAGGAGTGTTGCAGTTAATGAATTTCCACTGTGCTGTCTCAACAGCGCAGTATGTGCTGTCACCGCAGTAAAAAAAGACTGATCAATTCATCTACATTATGCACTTTATCCTGATTTTAATTTAAGCTAAATAGGCTTATCACTTTTTAAATGACAAAGATTTAAAACATAAATATATTTTTTATTGTACCACTCAGAATACGTGTCAAAGAGGCTAGTGAAATAAGCCTATTGTTATTTATAAAGAAAATAATACATTCTTCTATGCATACAACCATATGCATAGAAGAACAAAAGAAGAACAAAAGAAAAGTACAGTCTGTCTTATAAAATGGTGTAAAACAAGTGTAATGCAAAACCTCAGGATGTGTTAAAGGAAATATTAATCCCTTTATCATAAAATATAAAATGTCTTAAAGACCGACAACTGGGACTCCGGTTGTCATGTCCTACATGTTTACATTGCGTGGTTTCAAGGAGGCTTGGATTTGGGGTAGCAATGTTTTCAGCTGCACTGAAAACTCTCAGATGGTGAAGACTACTTGTTGCCCAAATGCATATGTACTAAGGACTACTTTAGAGAGCAGCAGAAATCTACTTTGGTTTTCCTGATGAGTTCCTCCTGCAGCGTGTAAGGCCAGCATCTGCACAAACTGTCAGGCCCTTACTTGCATTGGTTGCTTGCCACGTCTTACAGTTAGGGTTGTCAAAAGCACAGTATTGCAATATTGTAGTTATTGCGACAGCCCTACTTGTGACTCATATTAGTGAACATTTTCAGTCACATTTACTCTAAAACACATTTAAGTTTCATATGCTCTTTAAAAGTTACATAAAAGTTATAATAATCTTAAAGATGTCTCAACATTGTCTTTGTGCTCCAAACATTAGGCAAGAAACAACATACTGAACTGTCACTAAAGTGTGATTTTGAGAACAAGGGTTCCAGATAAAGTCTCCCAGTTCACTGATATCTGGTGCCTTACCATGTCAAACCAATTCATTTGATTTGTTCTTTTTCCTTGTTCAGTCAGGAAAATCTAATCCCTCCTGGATTTTAACGAGTGTATCAAACTCCGGCTGGTCATCAGTGGAGGAGAGGATCTATATCTGGATTTTGTAAATTTCATCATTGAAAATATTTGTTAGCAAAAGTAGGTAGAGCAAAGAAAAAAAAATGTAGGTAGAGCAGATTCCTGTAAGATTCATACAACAGTCCGTGGTGACACCTCCCAGTTTGTCCCAATTTAGTCCCAACTTGTCCATACACGCATTTACCACTTTGACGATTATTCCTTGTAAATACAGACATGAAGTCTGTATATTTACTGATTCTGTGGAAAGAAGTTCTAAAGAAACATTTGAAGTGCATGTGTTTGTGGTTGTATCAGTTGTTATGCTACATCCGAAATTGAGCTCTTCTGTCTTTTTCACAGGGGGAGTCTGTGAAGTATTTCCTGGAGAACTTGGAAAAGCTGGGCCAATCAGTAAGTTCCACCCACACAGCGGTAAACATGGAGGAAAGCTACTTATGGTGGATGTGATAATTCTTAGCTGTTTAGTAGAAAACAGAAGTGAAAGTTTAGTCTTCCTCTCCACAGTGGTGATGTCTCCTGGTTTTGTTTTTTGTGTTGGCTCACTTTGGCTGCTGCGTCACACTACAGGAAGCCTTCAGGGACATTCCACAAACACTGGAAAATGTTACATTGTGGTTTTACAGACATAGCGAGGACTTTAGAGGGGATCACAGCTCAGCCAGATGTATTGAAATGAAATGAAATTAAAAGTTCTGAGTCATTTGGTTCAGTTAGTTGTGGTTTTTTAGCTGGAACAAGACAGGATGTTTTATACATCACCAGAATTCTTTTCTGACTCAGACTGGTGTTGAACAGGTGCTGGATAAGCGGGCATAGTTGTCTTGAGCAGGTGTTGGGAACTCTGGACTGACACTGGATTTGCAGCTGTGTTCTGGTTCAGTTTCATCAGTTGTTTCATGACTTGATTACAGGAGACAGAGTGGAGGTGGAGAGAGAGGTGGTTTCAGGAAGTCCTGATGTGGAGGGAGATGAGGTTGTGTTCAGGTCCTTGACTCAACTGCAGGGTCACAGAGTGGAGGTGTGACAGGAAAGCTGTGGGCTTATGTGGCTAGCATGTAGCTCATTTCATCTAGAAGTTCCATGTTTTTTGTGCAGATCTTCTAAGTGACATGCCCCAGATGACACCAACGCTGGTTAACCAGTACTGCAACTCCCATCTCCCATTAGTTTTCCCCTGAGTTGTTTATTGCGGTCTTCAAGACCATCTTGAAATTGTGTACAGACGCATTACAGTCTGGGATATGTTCTATTAGCCCCTGGAGCTCATCAATTTTGCTAGCTAGCTATCTAACGTTGTGAATCCCAACATATGAAGAAACTGTTTAAATCTCCACCGTTTTCACTCTGCTTCACTCCTGCCCTGCATCTTCTTCTCTTTAGTATGTAGGGCATAGGGTTCACATTCGGACACAGCCTATCACTACTATGTTGCTGAGACCTCTATTTTTACCTGGACATTTTTATGAAGACACTTGTCACCAATCAGAGACAGTAATATCTGATCAGGAACAGCCTGACATGAGACTTTTAATTCCCCTATAATTCTGAATAAAAGTTCATTCTGGTTTAAACGGATGAAACATGAACTTGCTGATAGTGAATGAAGACCAGTAGAGCATGCCTACTGGTCATCTGCAGCACTAACAGTCCTCCCAGCAACCTGTAGAGGCAAAGTTGTCCTTATTCACATGATTCTTATCCTCTCCACCTGCCTGGACACCTCAAGTCTGGTGCTACAAGACCTTACAACCATTATATTTGGCGTTTCACCAGATGCTCAGTGTTCTGGCCAGTCTTGGGGGGTTGTGGTCAGTTAAAACATCTACTGGTGTTGTGTCCAGATGTTACCATGTTGAAAAGTCCTTCATCGGGGTGAGTTACTGGGTTATCTTTGATCTATGCTTCTCCATCAGGCAAAAAATACATATTCACAGTTTGTGCTATTAAATTACAGTTAAAGTTAATTAATCCATATTGGTCTAAAAGTCTATCTTTCTTATCTAATTGTAGTGTTGTCCAAATTCCTGTTGTGGGATGAACTGGTAACCTTTCAGGGGAAAGGGTAGTTGATCTGTACATCACATTTCATGTACAAGACAAAGTGATGGGTGATGGATGGGTGGGTGGATGTATAGATGTATTTAAAGATGGATGGATGGGTGGATGTATAGATGGATGGATGGGTGGATGTGTAGATTTGTAGATGGATGGGTGGGTGAATGTATAGATGGATGGATGGGTGGATGTATAGATTTGTAGATGGATGGATGGGTGGATGTGTAGATGGATGGATGGATGTATAGATGGATGGATAGGTGAATGTATAGATGGATGGATGTATAGATGAATGGATGTGTAGATGGATGGATGGGTGGATGTGTAGATGGATGGATGATGTATAGATGGATGTATAGATGGATGGATAGGTGGATGTATAGATGGATGGATGTATAGATGGATGGATGTGTAGATGGATGGATGGGTGGATGTATAGATCGGTGGGTGTATAGATGGAAGGATGTATAGATGAATGGATGTGTAGATGGATGGATGGGTGGATGTATAGATGGATGGTTGGGTGGATGTATAGATGGATGGTTGGGTGGATGTATAGATGGATGGATGGATGGATGGGTGGATGTATAGATGGATGGGTGGATGTATAGATGGATGTATGGATGGATGGATGTATGGATGGTTGGGTGGATGTATAGATGAATGGATGTGTAGATGGATGGATGGGTGGATGTATAGATGGATGGATGTATAGATGAATGGATGGGTGGATGTATAGATGGATGGATGTATAGATGAATGGATGTGTAGATGGATGGATGGGTGGATGTATAGATGGATGGATGGATGGTTGGGTGGATGTATAGATGGGTGGATGTATAGATGGATGGATGGATGGTTGGGTGGATGTATAGATGGATGTATGGATGGATGGTTGGGTGGATGTATAGATGGATGGATGGATGGATGGATGGGTGGATGGATGGGTGGATGGATAGATGGATGGATGTATAGATGGATGGATGGGAGGGTGGATGGATGGATGGATGGGTGGATGGATGTATAGATGGATGGGTGGGTGGATGGATGTATAGATGGATGGATGGGTGGATGGGTGGATGTATAGATGGATGGGTGGATGGATGGATGGATGGATGTATAGATGGATGGATGGATAAGTGGATGGATGGGTGGATGTATAGATGGATGGATGGGAGGGTGGATGGATGGATGGATGTATAGATGGATGGATGGATGGATGGGTGGATGTATAGATGGATGGATCCAGGAAGTTCTGCAGCTACAAGGTCGTCTTCCTGATAGTGGAGATGTAGCTTTTTTGGTGTGTTCATGCACTGGAAACAAACGTTAGACCACCACCAGTGCACATCCAGCCACACCACGGACATGGTCTCATTCCAGTCCCAAATTGGTTGACAGCTGTTTGTCATGGCAACCCAGTAAAAACGTTTTTTAGGTTATAGTCATCAGAAAGTCCTCTACGGGTTGTGATCTGGCAGAGCTGTGTCCCTGATCCTATTATGTCCTTGCAGGACTACCTCCCCACCCAGCAGGACATTCTTCTGGCAAGAAAGCCCACCAAGGGCATCCACGAGTACAACTTTGAGATTAGGAATGTGCCCTTCATTATGGTGGACGTTGGCGGGCAGCGGTCTGAGAGGCGACGCTGGTTTGACTGCTTCGAGTCAGTCACCTCCATCCTCTTCCTCGTCTCATCTTCTGAATATGACCAGGTGAGTTCTCTGGAACCTGCAGACTCAGATTTCCATGAACACCCTTTTATTCATGCTGCAGCTAAAATGCCCAGTAATGTATCCAAGAGCTTGGATTATTATGGGATATTATAAAAGGTCTGGACTGCAGGCAGACTAGTTATGCTGTTGTGACGGATGCAGGATGTGGTTTAGCATTGTCCTGCTAAAATCTGGAAAGGTTCATTGTCCACTGATAACAAGCTGAATGCTGCTTCTGCTGTTTAGTCTGCAGGACACGCCATCTGTGCTGTCCAGAAAGAGGAGCTTTAACCAGACAGTGATTTCTGGAAGTCTTCCTGAGTCCATGTAGTCATTTCCACTAGTGGACTTATGAGGATTTTTTTAAACTGATGCTGATATTTGGCAGAAAAATTCCAGTAACTGATTTAAATGAAAAAAGATATACAGATGAATAACAGAACTTTTTCTGTGCTTCATATTTTATCTATAAAGCATTTTTCATACCTCTTAAAAGTAGCACAGAGTGCTTTACATCACACCCACCTTTAAGTTGTCAGCTAGTCTATGCTAGGTTAGCGCAAGTGACTGCATGAACTGACTGCACCACACACACACACACAATCACACTTAGTATCAGTGTGTGACACTGTATAGTACAGATATTAACTAACCAGGTTAGCATAACTTGAACATGAAAACCACGGCAGACTTCATTCCACATGACAAAGAGCGTTAAACGGAAACTTGGAGAATTGCTGAGTCATTTAAGTTCATTAGTCGTTATGAACTCAACATTTTGCTGTAATGTTGCCTGACTGTAGCTACTCACGTATGTAACTGGAAGGACCGCAGTGAAGAGGACTGAGGGTTTCATAGAGGCAGAGCGCCATCTAGTGGACATCTTTGCAACTCTTCCACTTACCTGCATTTAATGTTTTAGGAGAATTTAAGAATAAATCAGCAAAACGATGGCTGATAGCGGCCATTTTGAAAAGAGCTATCATCAGCCATTTAATCAGCCGGATGATTAATTGGTCGGGCCCTGCTTTTCCGTAGAGAATCATGTCTGTTTTTATTTCAAATCATCTCCAGCATCCAGCATTGTCCCGTGGATAGACATTTCTCCTGATTCTGGTGGTTTTTTATACTATAGATTGTGGATCCAGTTTGTCTCAGACTGGTGAAACTCAGAAATGTTCTTTTTTTTTTTTATCCAATCAGTTATTGACGTGTTTCCATTTAAACCGGTCATGTTAACTAACCTGTTACTGGTTAAAATGACCATGTTACTGATCCATTGCCAGTTAAACCAGTAAAAGCTCCAGATCTGTGCTACAGATGTGTTGCTGCCATTAGATTCAGTCAGTTTCATCATCCGGTATGACGTTTATGGCTCGATGAAGTTCTGGTTTTGTTTCCATCATCCCACAGTGGTGGGGAACTGGGGGACCTCCTGCTCCAGGAATCTGAACCATTTTCTTTTGTCCGTGTGAAACCGGCAGGTCTTAATGGAGGACCGGCAGACCAACAGGCTCAGCGAGTCCCTCAACATCTTCGAGACCATCGTCAACAACCGGGTGTTCAGCAAGGTCTCCATCATCCTGTTCCTGAACAAGACGGACTTGCTGGAGGAGAAAGTGAAGCAGGTCTCTATCAAAGACTATTTCCCCGAGTTCTCGGGCGACCCTGCCAGCTTGGCAGATGTGCAGCGCTTTCTGGTGGAGCGCTTCCGTAAAAAGCGGCGCGAGCAGCCGCAGGAGAAGCAGCGGCAGCAGAAGCCGCTGTACCACCACTTCACCACGGCCATCAACACCGAGAACATCCGGCTGGTGTTCCGTGACGTCAAAGACACCATCCTGCACGACAACCTCAAGCAGCTGATGCTGCAGTGAGGGGGTGGGGCCAGTGCAAGGAGGTCGGGCACAAACGGTTGGCACGGTGCCTTTTTCCTTGTTTTCAGCCCCCCTCCTGTACAATCTCCTGCCCACTCCTGTATTAACCCCCCCGGCTTACTGTGACTTATCAGAGCTGTAACCACTGTAACTGACTCCAACTCACCGCCAGTCCATGCTCTGTTGAACCCCCCCACATCACCTACTTTTGCCATTCCTCCACTGCACGCCGTTCACCCACCACTTAGATGGAGGAAGATGCTGGTTTTAAGCGGATGAAGTGTCCACACATGATCATGTGACTCTAAACGTGTTGCACCTTCCTCCATTTTGTTCTATTTCTTCTTCTACTGGTTGTCCTCTCTCCTCCATCTGATTGGCTGCTGATGGACTGTTGTAGTTCTGTATACCCGGTCTGTCGGTTGCTATAGCAACGAAGCACAGCGCTGCAGAGGATGCTTTCTCAGGGTTACTACAAACCACTTCTCTGAGATACGTGGAGCTGATCTTCCTTACCATCCTCATCCTCTTTCTGGAGCAAACACCACATCCTGTCCCTGCTGGTAAAAATCAGCCTTAATTCATCTGGATAAACTTAGTTTTAGATTTCACTGATTTTTAATTATTTTTATTGTTATTTTCTGACTTGAACTAAGTAAACAGATGATGATTTAATGAATAATAATGTTTATTTTAGAGAAGGTGTTTTCTCGTGTTGGACTTAACATCCGGCATCACCACATCCAGATAACTCAGACCAGGTAGTAAAACCAGTAAAACCCAACATGGAGCCGATGCGTCAAACCAGTTCACTGTCAGGCTGAGAACGCTGCTTCCAGTCAGTGTTTAACCCTTTCAGACAGAAAACATTTAAAAACAATTTATTCATCTTCTTTGTTCTTGTCAGTCTGAAACACCGACGCTGTGAATATTCACCCTAATAAGTTATTTTTCTCTGGCTTTTGGTTGGTATTTTATTTAAAAATCATTCTTAAATATACACAAATGCTTATCTCATTTTTTATTTGTTCAGCTTATCAAGAAAAAAATCCAATTTAATTACATCATGTTGTCATTTTTATGAAAACAGCAAGAAGAAGAAAAAAGGTAATTATTTTCTATCACCTACGTTTGGAAGTCTTTTTTTAGCTTTCAAAGACAGATTTATTATCTTTAAACAAAATTCTTGCTCGATTTCAAGATGGATCCCTCATTTATTTTAAAGATAACTGTGGTAAGTCTGAGAAAATTTAAGATTAATCTGAGATGAATCCCATGTAAACCTGAGATTAAGATTCTGAGATTTTTATTTATCTGAGAATAATTTCATCTGAGATGATTATGGACACATTTCATGTAAATCTCAGTTTAATGATGGATCTAAAAACATGTCACTAATTCATAGCTCTGAACTGACGGAAATTTAAATGGGATTATTTCTTCTCTGTATTGTCATTAGTACAGAAGAAAAACAACCTACATACTAAAGTTATTTTTCTTCCTAACAGAAAATAAGTAGTCCAACAGGTTCATATTTATTCATGGAACAAAAATAAAAAAAACACAAACTTTTACTTACGTACTGACTTTTCCTGAAACATGTCTTCAGTCTTAACTTGAGCGGCTTTTGGGTTGGAAATTATTAGATTCAGGGTGAAATGAATCCAACGTTACTGCTGAAATCTTTATTTAAATACTCCACAACCTTTATGAAATCGTATTATTTTGAAAGTGCCAAGGATCAATACCTGTTCCTCTGTCCTTACTACACAAATAAGGGAAACTATTTGCAAGCATGTTACCGGCTTATCATTGTAAAGGTTTGTACAGTTCACTTAAGTCTGCGTCACCTCCTTTAGCGTCCCTCACCGTGTTTCCTTCATGCTAGCGTTTAGTGTTAGCATACATCCCTGTTCCTGTAAGAAGGAACTGGCAGACATATTTCTGCAGACAGGCAGCTGAGTTTTCCCACATCTGTCTGCATGTGGAGGAAACATCTGTGTTTCTTTCTGCTGCTGCTCAGATGGCTCAGACACTAGAAGAGACTCCTTTGTCTCCAGCTGGACCCGAGTGTCGTCGGGTTGGACTAAAGAACACAGCCTAATTGATGCCGAACAAACCGGGTGTATTTCTGCAGAATAAATGGTTGTTGTCAAAGTGATGACGCTGAACTGTCTGAACTTCTCTGTTTAACTGGACACAAGTCTGATCCATCACAGCAGATCGGCTCAGAGCTGATGGAGCAGGACTAGTTTGCTAATTTGTAGCTACGGACTGAGTTTGAAACCGAACTAGTTCCAGTTTCTAACCCTGAACTTGGAAAACCCGGGTCAGCTGACCAGCTTACTGATCATGTGACTTTTCTGGGTGTGTGAAAGCAGTTAAAGCAGATGTAGGTGTTTTATTTAGAGAAGATATAGAGAAATCAGCCCGGTGGGGTAGCAGCCGTTTGGACAAACCCCGCCATGTGATCTGCTCGCTGGTTGGTGTAGCAGCCGTTTGGACAAACCCCGCCATGTGATCTGCTCGCCTGTTGGTGTAGCAGCCGTTTGGACAAACCCCGCCATGTGATCTGCTCACCGGTTGGGGTAGTGGCCGTTTAGACAAACCCCGCCATGTGATCTGCTCGCCGGTTGGGGTAGTGGCCGGTTGGACAAACCCCGCCATGTGATCTGCTCGCTGGTTGGTGTAGCAGCCGTTTGGACAAACCCCGCCATGTGATCTGCTCACCGGTTGGGGTAGTGGCCGTTTAGACAAACCCCGCCATGTGATCTTCTCGCCGGTTGGGGTAGTGGCCGTTTGGACAAACCCCGCCATGTGATCTGTTTGCTGGTTGGGGTTGCGGCCGTTTGGACAAACCCCGCCATGTGATCTGTTTGCTGGTGGGGATTGCGGCCGTTTGGACAAACCCCGCCATGTGATCTGTTTGCTGGTGGGGGTTGCGGCCGTTTGGACAAACCCCGCCATGTGATCTGTTTGCTGGTGGGGGTAGCAGGGATGAAAACATCCTGTTTTCATAAACTCCTCACTGATTGACATGAAATGTAGTCCTGGACTAACAGCGCCCTCAGGTGGACAAACGGTCTTGACCTGTCACTGTGGACGGGATGTAATCATTTCAGGAGGTTCAGAGTTTAAGCCTTAATTCATAAACCTGATGTCAGGTGGCTGAAATCCTCTGGATTCCACGTCTGCTGCAACACGCCACACCGAACACTAAGTGTGTCTTATACTTGTGATGCTGCTCCATGACTTTGCCTTCTCACAATGCGTCCGTCTTCATTGGGCACATTTCTGCTCAAACTATGCACCAGCACATCTGCCAGGTTGCTGCCTCCTGTTCTCCAAAGCAGAATCTTTTTAGCCCTTTGGTGTTTAAAACGTTTCTATCTCCAGTAAAGCTTGTACAGTCTAACTTATGCCATTTTATTAACCTGCCTCCAATAAATCAGCTGTTTTTTAAACTGTTTCAGGTGATTTTCTTTACTGTACCTTTTCCTTCTACAACTTTAGTCTTTGTTCTTTAGATACTGTGTCTCAGCGTATATATAAAAGACGTGATGAAGACTACTTGATTCTGGATCAGGTCAGATGAAGCTGGTGGATGTAACATAAGGCGTGTAATGCAAAATCATATAACATGACACGTCAGACATGTTGGATATTTTATTATAAAAATATTCAGTCCAGACTGAATCCTGATGTGCAAATAAAAAAGGAAGATTACAAAATAGTTTAAATTAAAAAAGTAGATCCAGCAGGTGTGAAGTTAGCACACACGACTCTAGCGTCACATATTCTGGTGAAATACAAATACATAAGAACTTAATCTGTCAGCATTGGTCTCTACAGTACGGCAAGATCATGATGAGACTTTAACCTCTTAAACTTCTCTGGATCTTCATGCATACGTATGTACGTATCATGTACACACACACACACACATTCAAACCCTTTTGTTTGTTCAGACTTTCCACACGTTCCTTTTACATCATTTAGCCTCATAATGCTTGCATGGAAACATCGTGTCTTCATGCTGACCAGGATTTAAAGCTTCAGCTGGTTCACATCAGAAATAACCAAACAGAGAAACAGATTAAATATTTAGGAATTTAAAGCTGAAAGGACAAATGAGACAGGATGGCTTCATATATCATGAATCCTAGAGTCTGGTTCACAGATGTGGTTCAGAATGGCTCGAAGAAGATGGATCAGTTCATCTACCTCCAGATGTGCGTTCAGGGATGACTTAAATGTTGGAGTCACCACAAAGCAGATCATCCAGGACAATGTTTTGGTCCAGAAGGGCACAGGCTCGCTCCAAAGTCCAGGTTCGCCACATTACCGTTGATCAGAAGGAAGCAGGTGGAGGATGTTTTCTCATTGGGGAGGAAGAAGAGCTCAGTAAGGGGGGTAACCATGCCTCAGATGTGCCTTTTGCTTCAGACCTGAGACAGGAGAACCAGATCTGAGACACCATATCCAGCATTCAGATAATGGAGGTGTTGACCGGATCCTTGGCCTGTGAAACTGGACTGTCCTCTACAGCCAGGTCAACTTCCAAAAAGTCCAGCTGATGGCTGTCTTTGGACAGTTTATGGTCTTTGGCACGTCTCCTGTCTCTGCTCAGTCTTTGGCACATGGTGGACTTGGCTGGCCCCACCAAGGCCAGGCAGGCGGCACCAACACCCATCCCCGCTGCACATGAATAGAACGCAGCACCGTAGTTCTGGGTCAGGTCCACTAAGACACCTGCAGGTACACATAGACGGGTGTTAGGGTCTACAGAAGGTTTACAGACAGACAGCAGAAGCAAAGCTTACCTCCCAGTGGTGGTCCGGCCAGTCCAGCAAAGCTCTGGATGAAGATGTAGACCCCCACACAGGATGGCATCCGCCTGATCCCCACCACATCGTCCTCGGCCAGCAGGGGGATGTGTGTGGAGCCCACCGTGCCCATGAAGAAACCATACAGGCTGCTACAGACCGCCAAGCCCCAGAATTCCCAAACCACTGTGAAGGCCACCAGGACCAGGCACATCAGGACCACGCACCCCAGCAACACCAGCGTCTTCCTGCAGTGGACTCTGTTCAGCACCACACCGATGGACAGGCGGCCGAGGACGTCGGCCACAGCCATCACAGACAGCATGCAGGACGCCATGTTGGGCTGCACGCCGCGGCTCCTACTCAGCTGGACGATGTAGATCTGCGGGGCGAAGAAGCCCAGCGTGGCGAACAGGCCGAAAAGGGAGTAGCAGATGAAGGCTCCGTCCCGAAGCACGGAGAAGTCCAGGAGCCTGGACACCCCCGAGTCCTCCTGAATGGGACTGGGACAACTGGATGCCAGTGTCTCCTCGTCCTCTCTGTCCTCCACTGCTGCAGCGTTGGATCCCACTTCTGCCATCTTCAGGTCCTCGTTGGAGGCGGAAAGGGAGGTGACCCCTGAGTCCTGGGAGACCCCGGAGCTGATGGAGGTTCTGGTCTGTTCGTTCTCCAGCTCGTAAACACTCTGCATCTGCTTCAGAGACTCACAGCTGGATTCATCCTCCTCCACTGGATCTGGCCGGAGGATGATTGGACAGAGGAGGAGCCCACAACCAATCACAGACGCCTGCATGACGCCAATGACAACCAGGCAGCCCCGCCAGCCAATCACATCCTTCAGTCTGGAAAAAGCTGGAGGGAAAGGTTTGGGTCAGAAATAGGAGGGATAAGGTCCTGGTATAACTAACTGGGATGTAAAGTCCTGAGTGGTATTCCCACTGAATGATGGCGTACGACCAAACTACGAAAAGTAAAATATAAATCTCTGGGTACGCTTGTTTCTATGCATCTTTTATTGATCATTTCCAAACTGACTTGGACCTGAAAGCAGCTTCAGAACCAGCTCGTGTCCTCCCGCTCGAACATAAAAACTGACATGGACCATGTTTATACAAATTTTAACTCCGTATTCGTTAAAATCCGCTTTAAAGAGATTAAAAATGACCATATAACCACCTAATTCTGAATGAAAACGTCTTCACAATTAAACTTAATTCTGAAGTAAGTAGCTGGTTTAATGTCATTTTAAATCTGAACTAATTAATTTCTCATATAAACGTTAATTCTGGTCATTCTGCGCATGCTGGTAACCTTTTACTCTGGTACTCTGCCTTCTCAGCGTCTAAGAAAGGAAGCAGATGTCTGATTAATTTGTTAGCTCTGTTGCTTAATAGACTTTAACTGTTTCAAGAATGACTTAAATACAATAGTTTTGCAGATATAGTGGAGTAATCTGTGTTATAGTGTTTTATTGCTTGTTTTTGTGTGAAATCATATTTTACTCACGAAAAAGGTAAATAAAGTTTGACTCTTGATTTTTACATTATTGTTTAAATATAAATACTTCTACAATAATGTTCTTTTGGGCATAGAACCATTTTATATTTAAACATGATAAATGGTTTATTTTATCTTAATTTGATGATATTTTTGGTATTTATAATTCCACTCTCTAATCACGGAGCTGAAAGTGGATGTTAATTATTAAATCAAATAGAGATTGTTGAATCTAAAATGCAGTAAAAGGAGGTAAACAGATCTAAAGTTCTGAGACGTGTGACTGGCTGTAACGAGCTGAAGAGACCTTGTGCTGCAGGACACCAGTCTGACCAGTTGGACACCAGTCTGATCCCACAGGACACGGATTGAATCAGACAGCATTCCTGTTGGAACTTATGCTCGTAATTAATCTGATCGTCCAATACGGTGTTACAACATTCTCAGTGAAAATACGTCACGTTGTGTCCAAAGTGTGTTTGACAGCCAGGACTCATTTATGTATGAAAACGGAAAAATGACTAGTTTACATTAAATTCAGCAACTGGAGCAGATTCTTATGACATATTTGTGGAGAAATGAGGTTAAATTTTGTGTGTGTGAAGTTTTATGATTTTTTTTTTTTCTGAGGAACATGGCGTATATATTATTTTCATGCATAAGAAGTCTTTGTACAGGAGTCCACAGGTGCAGCCGGGAGGTAAACCTACCTGGAGCGAAAGCAAACATGGCGAAGGATTCTCCAGAGGAGGCTATGGAGGTAACAAGGGCTCGCCGTCTGGAGAAGTACTGGGCTAGGATGGTGACGGTGGGGAGGAAGGAGAGGCAGTAACCCAGTCCTAAAAGAGGAGACAAGAGAGACAGGGGACATGACAGCCACTGGTCCGCATGGTAGGAAGCATACAGGGGGTTGGGTGAAAAAGTCAAGCCTTCGGGGCTCCATGATGAAAGATGGCGGCTGCTTTGCTACAAGCTGCTGCTGAAAGACAAAATGCATATAAAGATAGAAAAGAGACAAGTGGAGAGAGAGAAGATGGGTGGTGACGTTAGCGGAGGTCCATTCCACAGGCAGATATGCTAATCATGCTGGGAGAGCTAGCAGTGCTTTCGGCTCCTTTATTCTTTGGTTTTTTCCCATTTTTTCTCTTCTACAAAGGAATTTAGTGGGTTTTAATGGAAATTGACCCGGTTTGTCACTCTGTTCTCTCAGTCCTTCCTAGAAAGATCAGATAAACGAACAGAGGTTGGACGTGGTTCTTAACCTCTGAGTTATTGGTCAGTTCTGCAGAAGACATGCGGGACAGATTTGGACACTGCTAGGAGTCCCTTCAAACTGCAGGATAAAGACGTCTGCAGGAGCAGATCACCAGGCAGACAGTAAATATGATGGACAGACGGAGGGGGGGATTTAGTACCTGAGACGATGCCGATGGTGATGTACATCTGACCGATGGAGGTGACGAAGGCCGAGCTGATAGTTCCCAGGCTGATGAGGAAGCCCCCCATCATGACCACCCCACGGTAACCAAAGCGGTTGCTAAGCATAGTCGCTAAGGGGGCTAGAAGATAAGGCATAACTTTATTACCTCATTTGAATCAATTCAACACAAGCAGTACAGAAACTCATTGTAAAATCATTGGATTTATTTAGATTAAATCTATTATATTACATCAATTAAAGATAAAATATTATTTAATAAATGACAGGTTATAAATTAATTTCCATAAATAGGTATCTATAAAAGTGTCAAATAGAATTACTGCAAAAACATTTTTAAATAAAAATATTTCAATATTTATCTGAATATTAAAATTTACTAAAATGACTAAAACTAATAACTAACTAAAACTGATACTAAAAGTATCTTTAAAGCTAACCAGTGCCCTACATACTAACCAGTATATTAGGTACTAACCAGTGCCCTACATACTAACCAGTATATTAGGTACTAACCAGTATCCTACATACTAACCAGTATATTAGGTCCTAACCAGTGCCCTACATACTAACCAGTATATTAGGTACTAACCAGTATCCTGCATACTAACCAGTATATTAGGTACTAACCAGTATCCTACACACTAACCAGTATATTAGGTACTAACCAGTATCCTACA